>JAUZST010096488.1:0-18897 GCA_034779995.1 Parotocinclus haroldoi
TATTTTTGTAGTTGATACATTGCTTGAATTTTATACATAAAGTATTTTTGTAGTTGATACATTGCTTGAATTTTATACATAAAGTATTTTTGTAGTTGATACATTGCTTGAATTTTATACATAAAGTATTTTTGTAGTTGATACATTGCTTGAATTTTATACATAAAGTATTTTTGTAGTTGATACATTGCTTGAATTTTATACATAAAGTATTTTTGTAGTTGATACATTGCTTGAATTTTATATATAAAGTATTTTTGTAGTTATTAAATTGCTTGAATTTTGCGTATAAAGTATTTTTGCAGTTCATACATTGCTTCAACATTTTATATAAAGTATTTTTAGTTGAAACATTGCTTGAACTTTTTCTATAAAGTATTTTTGTAGTTCATACATTGCTTGAATTTTATATATAAAGTATTTTTGTAGTTCTTACATTGCTTAAACAGGTCATATTAAGTCATTCTAAAGTTATTACATTGATCACATGGGTCACGTTAAATATGAGTAAATTACTACAATGCTGAACTTAATTGGCACATTAAGTATTTTAAAGGTAGAAAAATAACCTATAAAATATCAAACAAAATTTTCTACCTTTTATTTTGCCATCAGTGAAGTTTTCTATCATGAAAGAGAGACAGTTTAAGGACTTCTAAAAGAGGTTTTGAATATTATTAAAGCTATCTTAATGCTTGTACAGTAAGTTAATCTCAACACAATATGTCTCATAATCAGGTTTGTTGCAACACTGACAGATACATTGGAATATAACTCCAGGACTTGTATATGGGAAACCACTTGTCTTAATGAGACAATAAACAACTTTTACTGACCTGTAATGATGTTGTCGAGAAGAGTCGTTGGCATGCAAAAAATCCCAACGAGGAGATCACTGACAGCGAGGTTGAGAATGAACAGATTAGTAACAGTTCTCATGTTCTTGCTCTTTAAGACGATGAAGCACACCACTCCGTTTCCCACCATGCAGACCAAGAATATGAGCAAATAGGAGACGATGAAGATAGCAGCTACTGGCGGCCTATGCAGGTAAAATCCCACATATGTTATGTTGCTTCGGGTGATGCTGGATTCCTTGGATATGTTGGGTAAGGTCCAGTTGTCATCGTTTCCAAAGGAGAAGTTCAGTCCTAGTCCACTGTCCATTGTTGAGCTAGAAAAGAAGAGTCTCAGTTAGAAAATGGTTTTCTCCCACTGGAAAACTACAATCTCTTTCATTTTTACTGCTTGAAGTCATTTTATTCACTGTACCAAATAAAAGCTTGGCTCAGGATCAGCTGAGTTCAGGAATGATGTAAAGTTCAAGGTCTCCAGACCAACTACTGGTCAATAAAACGAGTATTAGTGTGGGGTTCGTCCCAATTTGCTGCATCAGCCTGCACCCGAAAAATGTGAAATGTTTTCCTACTAGATTTCGGAACATAATTAAGGGCTCTGATGCCAAACCCCTGCCTTACTGTTGCCATTCCAATCAATCACAAGCGTCTGATGGAGCGTGCAAGCCTGCTAAGTTCTTCTTTAAAGTTGAACCATATTTGAGGGTAGGGCAGAAAGGTGGAGGAGCTGGTTTTTGGGGAGGTTCAAACCCATCCAACAGCCATACTGAGAATCACTGTGGCGTTCAGCACAACCCAGTTTATTGCTGTTATTTCTTTTTCCAGTTTGGCCATGTGGTGTGAATAATATGATCGTATTCTGGTTGGAATTTTACGTTAGGTACTTCCAGTATTATTTGATATAACCCGAGCCCTTTTTGTTCGCTGTTTGTGTAAGTGGTCGAACCCTCATTTCCCAGATGTGCAGGAGAGAATTCATAGCTGTGGATCTGACAGGCACACACTGAATACTGGATGGACTGAACCTGTGACGTTAAGGCAGCGCTGGATCATAAATATCACTATTATCTAAATATGATGGGAGCCTGTTGAGGTCAGAAGGTGGACAAATGACTTACTTGCTATTCACTGCATAGCCATAGATCCATGTGGAAATGGACACAGTAGCACAGGAGTAAGTCAAGACGCCAGAACCCATGATTTAAACCGCCGTCCTGACTGTAATGCATGTGATCAAGCCATTATCAGAATCGAATCCGGCATTCAAACGTCTTACTTGGTAAACAAATCTATATAGTTATACGGATACATTTATAAAAACACTAAAAGCGATCCAAACATGCATTACAAAACCCTCCCTCCATTTCTGTTACAGTTCAAGTACACATTTCTCGGTTTGGTTCAGGATAAGGTACCAGTTTATCACTGTAATGCTCTCTTTCCTACATGGCAACCGCAGTTACATGCAGAAAGTCATTCGATTTATTTGC
Organism: Parotocinclus haroldoi; assembly: GCA_034779995.1. Classification (NCBI taxonomy): domain Eukaryota; kingdom Metazoa; phylum Chordata; class Actinopteri; order Siluriformes; family Loricariidae; genus Parotocinclus; species Parotocinclus haroldoi. Next base: position 2,348 of record JAUZST010096488.1, read on the forward strand.
ACCTATAATTTGTGTCCCAATTCCGCAACAATTCCCCATTAAAAAAAATCTCTGCTTCTTGTTTCCTCTTAATGTTGAAGCGTGGGATCATGGCTCGTGCGCCTGCTGTGTCTTCTATCTGACTCAGTCCTGTTGACTAAGACTGATCCTAAGACCGTTTACCTCCCAGTTTACACGCATTGACACAAGCGCGTGGGCTTAAAAGTTGTGACCACGGCCACCCGGGCGCAATTCCGGTGCGCGCTTCCTTTATAAACCGAGGCTTTTCGTGAAGCAGAAAAGAAAGTGATATGGTACTACAGTGTTTTAGTAAACATAAAGTGTATTATTATTATTATTATTATTATTATTATTATTATTATTATTATTATTATAAGAAAAGTTTTAGATAACGCACAAAGCAGAAAAGACGCGCCTAACCAGAGACCGGATTACCCAGAAATAAAGTCTGTTACTTAAAGATAAACCATACCAGCAAGAGATGAACTTGATAAATCATCTTTTCCGAACGATCTCGAGATTTGGACTTGTTAAAATGCTTTATTTTGTTTAAAATACCGCGACGTAATACAGAACAATTACCGCGCGCAAAACGCGTTGCGTGCGCACATTTCGGAGCAGCTGACTCTCATTAGAGATGTTTATGCTAATCATGTCACATATTTCTCACACCTGGAGCCTCTCACATCTCAGCCTCACTCAGTACCTTACCTTTTATTGTCTCAGCAAAAGCAGCAGCCTGTTCCTAATGATGAAAAAGGATGAAAAACGAGCGGCGGTGCAAAACATCACACCAACACCGGTTGCCCGGCTTTAGTCCTGCGCGTTGGTAAGGAAGAACTTGGAAAATCATTCCCTCCCTCATTTCCTTCGTCTGGCCAAAGTTTTTCGCAACCATCGCCGTTCCCGCGCTCTAGGAGTCTGAGCAGGAATGAGAGCGAGAGAGGCGCCTGAGAAGAACTGATGATGCGCTTTTCAGCGTCACTAAGCGTGCGCGCGTCACATGTACTCGGGGTTGCACGTGTGCCACGGCTGCCTCCTTCGTCCCACTGCTTTATTTGCAAACCTTCCCACTCTGAAGCGTTCGGCAACTGAGTACTATACTGTAGGAAACACTTCCAGGTCCTTAAAAACCCGAGCCTTTGTATGGGACCAGCCATTCGCCAGGACCTTCTGACCATAGTTTAGATGGATGCTTTACTATAATAACAAAAGTGGACCATATTGGTCCAGATAGATCACGAGCTCTAGGTCTGGTTCTGGTTTAACTGGCGAACCTATATTTTGTTGCTGGTTATGTTGGTAAATGCGCATGGCGCGTCATACCAATTATACCAACGACCTTTACCGATGGCAGTCAAACCCATCATACCAGCATCCCATACTGGCGACCATCATAACTCCCATAGCAGAAAATAAAGCATTCAAAACCATGCTAAATCTATACTAGCAATCCATATTGATGGTCATCATTTCAATTTTACCAGCATCACATATTGCTTTATTGCTATATTTGCTCATTTCTATTGTGCCATTATGCCATGTTGATGTCCACATTTACTGGACTTTGCTGTTTAAGCAGGGTTTGGGGGGATTTTCAACAATAGAGGGCGCTATTCACCAATACAGTGCTAATGAGAGGCAAGTCTAAGAAAGTAAAGGTATTCTGAAAAGCTGGGGGAAAAACACAACACGTTGAACTTTCTGGAAAGAAATAATCCAAGCGCACTTACAAGCCTCAAACCCCACGGTTGATATATGGACCTTATTCAGGTCTTCACTAAAGTATCTTCTAAAACTTCTAAAGTATCAAGTAGAAACAAAACTTGGGCTCCAGGCTCATCCAAGGGGGAAAGGGATGAGTGTCCATCACATGGCTGGGAAGGAATCGTACCAGGCAACTGTCTCCCAGTCTCCCAATCAGTCTCTGCATGTGGCCCAGGTAGAAAGGGGGTCACAAATGAGATGACTTCAACTGGTCCGAAGTGATGGCATCCACGCTGTCACCTAGTCCACCGTATGACCAAAACTAAGTGGACAGCCCATGTGATTATGTGGTTTGCACATAAAACCAAGACGAAGCCACACGTTGTGACAGCACACGGCTGAAAAAGAGCACGGTCTATTCATGTATGAAGCATATGTATTTGGTTTTCCCAAGCAAGTCTATGTTATGCATTGACTGCAGAGCTGTAGAACAGACGCCTCATCTCAACAGCTGGATGAATCTGGACAGCAGAAGCTGCGTGGGAGAAAAACAAATCCAATCTTGTGTGGAGAAGTGTTGCCGGAGACTGAGCACCAGACCTTGATTGCATAGCTCTCTGGCCATGGGCTCTGGAACAACGGCGACATGTTCCATGCTATAAAGGATCGCGCTCCACCATCTGGCAGTGTGATGACGCACCCAGAGAATTCGGTGGCTACCACGGTGACAGTTCAAGCAAATCCAAGCCATGAGTTAGAAATCTGAAAGCTGGCAAGCACTAGCAAGCTTCGTAAGTTTTACCAGCAAGTTTCACAGCCATTTCTGTTTCACCTCAGTGTTTAGGAACCCTTAAATGATAACCCTTGTCTATCACTGGAGTGCAATTACGAGGCGACACACAGGTCAAGGCTCTTTTCCAGCGAGTTTAGGTCAGGGGACTGATATTTCCACGGCTAAGCTTGGTTCTGTGCTTACTGAACTGTGTGCGCGTGTGTGTGTGTGTGTGCGTGTGTGTGTGCCCTACGATGGATTGGCGCTCCACCTAGGGTTATTCCCGCCCTTGCACCCAGAGTTGCCGGGTGAGCGGAAGACATTAATCCCATTGCACAATCCACGGGTATTTATAGATCGCTCTTACTACCCCCTTGAACACACAAGGTGATCACTGATCCCCCACCATGCTTAACAGTGGGTATTTCCTTTTTAGGCCATCTCATGCTATATTTTTATAGCATGCTCTCAACATTTGGAGTAGAAGTTTTCTTCCGGCGTATCAGCTGAATTGGTGAATCCAGAGTAAAAACCAAAAATGCTCTCCCTGTCCATATGGACAAAATACCCTTGCCTCCTGCTCCAAGTACATGACCGGCATGAGATCTTAAGATGCTTAAATATGGCTTACAGTTGCAACAATGCTGATTAAAACAGAACATGATTTTTTTTTTTTTTTAAGAAAAAGAAAGAAAAGTCTCTTTGGTGCATTCAGTCTGTACATCAAACACCAATGGTAAACGCATATGAAGCTGTTAGTGTTAAATAAGCCCTGTTATGTTATGTCTATCAGCATCTCATTATCAGCACCCCCAACGGACATGCAATATCAGACTCATGATAAGAGCACTCTCGGGAAAATGCCATGGGAAAAAGCCACCTTCACCACCCACGCCCCCTGTTTCCTTTCCATCTCCATTTCCATAATGTGCCAACAGGTGATTGCGCCACGGTTCGAGTACTCGACGAGCTTTAAATATTAATCTCCACTTACAGCAGAAACTACTCAAGCTGCTCAGCGATTAACGAGCATTCCCAGCTTTACATTAATTACAAACAAGAGGCGTAAGATACTGCCGGCAGAATGATATGCGAAAAGCTGATAAGACAAATTTCAGCGGATAGATAAGGCATTATCCTAAGCGTTGCTCAAATAGAGTTTTTAGATCTTTACTAACGAAGAGGCGCCGGGTCTGCAGACCCTACCTTAAGAAAAAAACTTGCAATGGTACTCAGGACAAACACTAAGAGATTCAAGACGTGAACGTCCTTAGAAGGAGTTCTCGACAAACGCTTAAGACGTTCTCAAACATTATCTGCGAAACGAAATTATTCCTTTAAGAGTTGTTTGATGTTGCATGTTGGCTGCGTTTCATGTTTACAACGCACCCGAAATACCTGTCTTTGTACTCCAGTGGTCTGATATTTCCAATGTTCAGTTTCGTTTGCTCAGCAGACAGCAAAATGATGGAACAGCATGAAAGCGAGCGTCCAAAAAAATATTAGCAACCAAGAAATAGTTATGTTTGGGGGGGGGGGGGACAAAAGGGGTAAAAATATCCTTGAAAGGTTTTGAAACTTTTGAATCCAAAGTCTTTATTTCCAGTAACTAAGCTTAAAGGTTGATCGGTTTAGCTCACCTTGTCAAGTTTGAGGCTGTTATGAGGTTAAGGAAACATTTAAGAATACAGGTGTTATCCTTTTTAGGATTGAGAGCGGTTTCTTGGCTTTCAAAAAAAACACCGTTCCTGATTGAGCTTCTTGGAGCTGTAGAAGAAACTTTGCATCGCTGCTATTGCTCAGGTGTAATTACCACTGTAGCTTAGAGAAGCTGTTTATTCTGGATTCTAATAAACAGGCATGTGTGTGCGTTACACCACTGCTAAAACAAGGGTATATCTAATGTAACGTTTTGACCACTACCGCGATTCCAGCAACATCTATCATCTCTCCAGGATGCACACAATGCTGATAATGGCAATGCTTTCTATCTCCAGGGTCCCTGCTGTAGTAGAACTCTTAAATGAGACCAGGACCCATGGTGCTGGTATCTTATCATATTCCTGTTGCAAGCAGAAGTAGAAGGAACCAAGCCCGTTTAGGTCGCCCAAGTCTGGCAGCTCTTACTCGTCCGCATCAATCTGATTCAATCAGATCTGAGTCATCAGTCATGACGCTAACTCGTCTAAATACTAGGTCACTTGCAAACCCATGTTTTAGAGTTCATAATCACTCTACTTAACATGGACTAGTCATTTTCTTATGCCGGTTAGCAATGTGCAGCTGTCTTAATAGTAACAAGGTCCCCATCACTTTAGAATGTTTCAGTGGAGTGACACCGGATTAAAAGGGAAAGGGCAAAGAAAAAACTCTGGGTGTCTTCTTGTTTTGGTTTTGAAAGCCTTGAAGGGTTTCCAGGCGGGGTTGGGTGGAACTGGTGTTGTTCAGGACAAGAGAGAACTGTAGCCATCATGGAGGCCCAGTTTATTGCTCTAGATTTTGGTGTCCAAGCCAACCCAAACGTCAATGGACAAACCAATGACACTATAGACCTTTATCATGATGGCACATGCAGTTAACAGGATTCCATGTTGCTTTACTCTTTTTGGTTATTCGGTGTAAGCATTGATATCCGTGTGTGTATCGCACCGTGCTGGGCCAGTCTGTTCGTGGTAAGTTGCTCGCAGAGTAAGGACTAATGGATATCTGGAGGTGCAGTGTTGGGGTACAAAGAGAACAGGAGGGCACGAGAACTCAACTGACAGGTTTAGGGATGGCGTCCCACTTGGATGTACTATTTATGATTTGTGAAGACGCTGTCAAAGTCAAATGTATTCATATAGCGCATTTTACAACGGTGCATTGTCTCGAAGCAGCTTCACAATTGTTATACAATTATTATGTCTTATCTTATAAGGTCAATCCCAAACCCATGGGTCAGTTGTAGACCCATTTCCAGATAAACTGCTCTACATTCAGGCTCAACTCTGTAACTGACCAGGAACAATTGGTCTCCCAAAGAAAGTACTACATTGTGTGTCGCGTACACATCACCCAACTAAGAGAAAAAAAAAAGAAGGGATTTACTAAAATGACTGAGGTTTCGTTTCCATAAAAGTACTTTTCCACCACTTTCCAGTAGTGTTTCCACGATGACCTATGAGCAAAAAACCCCCCCAAAAAAACAACAAATCGGTTTGAGCACTACATAAATGGAATCGAACCCACTGAGAAGAAATGAATGTGGTGTCCCACAAGGATCCACTATGGGGCCCCTACTGTTCAATCGTTATTAAATCGTTGTTTAATGTTACCAGTGGGCCAATTCCTTTGAAATAAAATCTTACAAGAGCTCTGCAGACCTTAAACTACTTAGCTCTTTGTCCTGATGATCACAATCCCATTGACTGTTTACGTCATTGGCTGAGTCAATAAATAACAGGATAAAAGCAAGCTGTCTCCAACTAAATATAGAAAAGAGGTTGATACATGTATTTGGTAGTAGAGAGCAAAGACTTAAAGACATGGCTTATCTTGACATGTCCCAATTAGATTTAATTTATGCTTTTATCTCCAGCAGGCTCGACTAACACAATGGCCTTCCCAAGATTACAATCAGAACTAGAACGTGTCAATATACAGCTCTTAGAATGCTTAAATACAAAATACGAGATAGAGAGAATAGACAGATTGCTATACAGACAAAATTTATAAGTGAGCAAGTGGGTTGTGTGTTTGGAAAACAAAAAGCGATTACGACACGAGGCTTATTCGTTTTACCTTCTTTGTCTGTAGTGTGCTTGTGTAAGTTTTTCTCGCTCTGGCCATTTGCACAAATTCATTCGACTTGAAATGCTCCTGAATGGATTTTGCTGACTGCAAGAAAAGAAGCACATGCAGTTTTCCTCTTTTGGTGCAAGTTCTAGTTCGCCATTTCAGTACGTGCCCTGAACACTTTGCACCTAACGTCAGCTTTCGTCTAAATCAAGTGCCACTTTTTGTTTCCATCCAGCCTGTCTGGTTCGTCCTTTGTCCTCTGACAAGCATCAGTAATTGTGCTACAGTACAAGAGCGTGGCCCATTATTATCATCCTCTGCGAAGTGAAACCTCGCTATAAGGCTGTACATGGTAAAAGAGCAGAAGCTACAGTCATGATCATGTAAAAACCGGGTTCAGCCCTAGACTCGCTGACCAAAAACAAAGCACCCAGATAGAAATAGCTTTCATGCTCAGCATGCACGTCTGTGTCAGGCAAATATGGAAACGATTGCAGGTGTGGTCTAATTAGACACAGGGTCTTACCCCAAAAGGGTGCAAAACTGCTTCCCACGCTCCCAGACTGTACTTTCGGATAGTGTACCTCTTGGTGAGTGATGGTAGACTTTAATAGGATGGCATCGCTGGACAAAGAGAGGGATGCAGAGTGGTCGTTTTGACTGATTAGCCTCCATTTAGGCCATTCTGACCTAGGCGTTCCGAGCTGTGGCTCCGGGAGGGCATGTCCACACAGCAAACAGGCTCTGCACAGCACAGACAAACCACCAATACAAAGGATCAACAATGAATTCAACGTGCTTTATTTTGAAGTGTTAATTTGCTTCGCATGACGAAATTAAGAAGATACCTTAAGACATCACTAAAAGCAACATAAAGATTCTATTTTAAGAATTTAAGATTTTTAAGTCCCCAAACCAGTTCCTTCTATGTCCATGCATTATTCAATCGAATTGAGAGTATGAGCCTTATGAGACGACGGGAAACAAAACATGCATTTTCATGCGTGTATCCTTGGTTCAATTATAAGTGCCATAATGGGTTTTTCTCCTTTGAGGGAAAAGAGGTTGAAGTGACAGGAAGTCTATTCATCCTTGTATACAGAACAGAGCTTATAAGGCATATACCCGTGGGTAAGGAATACATTCGAAATCAGTACAAGTTGCTTTTGGAGCTAACCAAGAGCACTTTAAGAGCAGCAGTAATAACGGTAAGCGGGATTTCCAGACTGATGTGCCGGTTGCTAAAGAAACCTTTTGTCAGATGCTGCACGTCTAAGGTGGAAACGGCCGGCTCGTTCTGCTTGAGAACTTTCAAAACTGCTTAAGGCTGTCACTGCTCATTTCAGTTGGGCATGTGAATCAGCTTGTATGGTTTCCCCTCGAAATAGCTAGCAATCGATAGCTTCCCCTACCTTCAGTGTTTGACCGTATGCAATAAATGCGTTTAACATATCATTCATTGTGTGGTCTGTAAAGAAAGAACTTTAGAAGTCAGGCATCGTTAATACCGCTGATGCCCGAGTAAGAGAAAATATAGGCCTATTTTATTTGCCTCCCTGAAATTTGATCCTGAGGTACTTTCTTATGATCGGGAAAGCTGCTGGAGCTGTTCAGACTGTAATTTTGCTAATTTTACCTCCTGAAAAAAGTAGGTCTATAACAAATGAGTTGTTGCAATGCATTCGTTGAACGGGGAAGCACAAGTAGAAAAAGATCGCTGCGAGTAGTGATCATATCTGAGCGAAAAGCGACAGAAAAGTGGAAATTTGGGCAAACAAGGGTAAACCAAGGCAAGGAAATTTGCTATCCGGTCCCTCAGCATTGACGTCAGTCATAAACTCGACCTTATTTTGTGCAAACAGGCTGTTGCTGTGACAGGTACTGGAACCAGACAAAGAATTTTCATGAAGTTGAGATTATGGTGTAAATGCACCGAGGCTACCGTCTCCATCATTTTTCCAGGAAATGGCAGATCAATGATTAGTCATTAATCATATACGTTCCGAGAAGATTTCTGTTCTTCAGTAACGCTTTGATGATTGCTGACTTATTAATTCGGGGAAGGTATGGCTGCTGAGGTGACTGATGACTGGACAGTATCTACAGATAACGAGACCTGTTTGAGCGGTTTGGATAAAGCACAAGCTAAAGGCTTTACAAATGTCAGACAGTCAGACCATTTGGACAAATAGCTATCAACAGACAGATTATTAGGCATTGCGCTTAATCCAAGTGTTAACTGTAGCCTTCGTTATATGTCACACAAAATGTTGCAGACTCATCACAGATGAGAGAAATTGAGCAGGGTTCACCAGCGAGTCTGTAGGCACCTCTGAAGTGGGGGAAAGTCAGCTATAACACACCGTTGTTCACATGATTGGACAAGTGCCAAGTTCTTGGTCAACGTCCAACAATTGCATTTGCTCCCTTCTCTCCCAGTTACTGCTATTTAAGCATGCTGTGATTGGGTTGGACCTCTTCCCAACACCGAGTCTGAATGATGATGATGATGATGGTGATGATTCCGTGTGTAGTGACTCATTCTCCAGGAGATCTCCCTTCTATATAAAGCACTGTCAAAGCTTATCGCGCTATAATTGGCCTGCCAAGGGTAATTCATTCAAATCAAGAGGGACAATATTTTGGCCTCGTCTCTTTTCAGGTGCTGAATTAATTCTTCATACAGCGCCGTACTTAATTAGCGTGGCACACAAAATGTCGGCGACCGTTTGTGAGCCAAACTATTCGAATCCTGAGAGCTTATTGAGTTTAAGATAGATTGAGATGAGGCAATTTCTTTTTTTTTACTCCCTCTTGCACTTTAGTCACTGAAAGAAAGAAAAAAACATGACGCACTCCGGTGTCAATGCCTGATTGCAAAACTCGGCCTATATGCAAATGATTATGGTGTGGTCTGAATTAGACACTAAGTGTAAATGTGATTCACCTGCTGCCCTATAAAAAGGTTCTCAGACCATTTATGGGACCATCTTCGGACACCAGCTACGGCAGCCAATGAGTGGGAAGGATCGACAGGCCCAGCTGCGACATCTGTGGGCAAATGAGCACATCCATGCCCAACCATATCTCATCATGTATCCAGATTAGATGTGGCCCAACAGGGTACTAGAGCTTCCGTTCATTTGTACAGTCTTCCCCAATAAACGTATGCTTTCGGTCGAATATTGTAATCAATCAATCAATAAATATCATCATAACCTTCACACATATTAAGTTTCATTCAATCCAACTTCTTCTGGGTGAGTCATTTTTTGCCAGTCAGTGGATTTGGATATACTGAGAGCTGGATGACTTGAAGTAACGTTGTTTAAGATTAAGAAACCTGGTGAACTGTCAAAAAAGAACTTTAAGGGGAAATGAATGGCTGGTGTAAAAGGTAGAAAGGAAATGTAGCCCAGTAGATTAAGCGCTCGTATCTTCACCAGCTTGCAGGCGCCGTACTGTGGACCTAATTTCATCGATTGATGAGTGGGCGATTGGCCTACAGATCGGAAAATGCAGCACTAACCTTTAAAACTCTATTGTACCAATAAACGAGGCAGCGCAGAAGCGCAGTGTAATGTGCTCTGAAACCTGACTATGCCGAGCAAACTAGATTTTAGAAGCGAACCAGTCAGCTCGTTTTATCCCCGCTCATCTAAGTCAGTGTCACAGAGACGAGTGTGGAGCCAAACGTAGAATTAACTGGGTTCAGGCAGAGGGACATTCTGGACAGCGCTCTGTAAAGGCACTACCCAATCTGACGTTCCAGAAGCTGGCCAACAGGATTTGAGAGTCACAATGATTTAAGATGTTGGCGACTAATTATTTCCAATCGTAAGTCTGTGCTAAGATTTGAAACTGTGAACTACAAGCAACTTTAATAGGGCCACGTTTACGTTGCCATTACGTCCTGTGAAATAGGGCGTTGACGGAAATGGACGTTGACCTGACATGACCACAGTTACTGTACATAGTAGTTCAGAAACTTTGCACATGGTGTTTTGTTTTAGAAAATTAAACATCAATTTACTCATAGTACTTAAATTACGTATTCACTGCTCCTTACATGGAGTCCTGCTTCTGAATCGTACACGACTGTAACCCTACCACCGCTGGCAATCAGACACATAGACTGAAAGCAAATCCGCCCTCTTTACATTTCTGATGTATTGAGTAGAATGTATGCAGCCCTCACCACGTTTCCGATTTGCTGTCAGTAGCTCCATCCATCACCGTTAGCGAGTTGTTGAGATGTTCGTCAAAACTTGCTGACACTAGTTCCAAACATGAACATATCAGTCCAGGAGATAAACGTAGTGCAGCTCTGTCCATGAAGAGGAGCCAGTCCTGATTAATTAGCACGGCGGGTCTGAAAGCCAAAACTACAGGACGTGTATCACATCCTGGAGCTTGCGTAATGAACGCATTGGAACTAGGCTGACGTTCCATCATGTAGGGCTAATTGATATTTAAATGAACAGCGTCGGTCATTCTGCACATCAGGATCTGAAAATGCACCTGCAAGACTGAAGGCATCATGCCTAACGACGTTTGGCAGATCTGCAGAGCACAGTTTTGGGATTTGCCATGGAATCTGCTGCAAACACCTTTTGCAAAAACTGACAGGTTTGGTTCCAGTTGTCATACATTGCTGAATCATTCGAGTTTGACTTCTCAATAAGAATAGATGTGCTAAAGTAGGCTGGGGATTCGTTTAGTCCGGTATGAGTTGCTGCTCATGTGGCAGCTCGGAGAATAAAGCGGTCTGGTCAGTGGCACATACGTCGTTTTTTTTGAGTGCTTGACATGCACATATAGCCACCAAATCGAATTTCTTATAAACAAAAAACGGCAAATCATGGTATTTACAAACCTGAAATTGACCACGTTAAAGACCCTTTGTATCAAGGGAAAATCTAATGGTGTAAGGCACCCTAAACAGGGACCCCTGAGCAATCCAAAAGCCCAAACGGCGTTGGTATTTTGTGTCTTTAATTTGAAGGAGCAGTCATAAAGGTCCTCTCTAATACAGTTCCAATTCTATCCCATCTTCCTCGTTTTTTAATTGGCCATTTATCTCGAGAAACATGTTTTGTTTACGCTTTTGAGCTCTGAAGGTAACAGTAGGAATGCCTTGTAAACCCGCGAATACAATGCACTTGCGTTATTTATCAGAATAAAGGGTATTAGCATTTTGAAAGCCATTCCAAAGGTTTCTGTAATAAACAGTCGTCAGTTAGGACACTAACTGGAGTAATGCTGCTTAAAATGTGAAAAAAAAAATTATCTGCATGTTGTGGCTCTGAGAAAATAGGCTCTCAAGACAAAAAAAATCCTTTAGCAGAAATACTGCCTTTGTATTCTTATTCTTATTGGGCATATGGTCAAATTACTTGCAATCATAGCAACTACATGGCCATTTTTTTTGACTGCATAGGGACTGTTCAAAATATAGCCATACCTCGTATTACACAAATAAATAAACACAAAAAAAAAAAAAATCTATTTTGGCCATAGGGGCCCTAAAGCATAGAAAATCTTAGCTAATACATAATTACGAATACATAATTGAACCCAGATTTCCCGCTCCTCACCTTACCCTAGGCCACGAGACCTTTACAAGAGACATTTACTCCCCCTCCCCAGCATCTCTCTTTATAGGACAATCTCTGGAATGGTCTGATTGCATTTGTCTAACCGTATTTGTATACATTAATGGTCCTTTTTGGACACAGTGGGTTAGTGGTTGGTTTTGTCACATCCACAGCCAGGGAGACTCAGGTTTGAGTTACATCCCGTGTCTACGTGGATTTCTCGCAGGTGTTTTAACTTCCTAGTGATTCATGCTTAGAACCCCATATGAAGAACGGCTTCCACAGACACCGTGTGAACGCTGTTTGATATAAACCTCAGTACCAATCACAGTCTACTGCATTAATTTGATTTCAGTTCAGATTCTGCGCTGTTCTGCTAATTGAAAACTTACTAACAGCTTGCAAGTGCAAAGTAGTTATCTCCTTCATTCCAAACAACTCATTAAGGAGGCAGATTTTTAAAATCAATCCTGGAATAATTAGCAACCGCTACATCCACATTGCGCCCAGCAGTAACCCTGATAATAACTGCAATTTTACTCAAGCAAAACAGCCACGAAGAACGATCTAATGAGCAAATGGGAACAGAATCATGGCCTGTATGGAAAAAAAAAAAAAAAAAAAAAAAAAACATCAGTTGAATTATTTTATAAGTACACAACTAAGTATGGTTACAGAACCGGGCTGACATTTCTTAATGAGCCACCAATTACGAGGCGATTCGAAAAGTTCAGTCATGTCATTATTACGCAATCAGTTGTTTTGCCCACAGTTGGTTCCACAAATGTTCTTTTTCCCCCCAAGGAGTATTTTGATCCTTGGTAATTATGATCTTTTGTCTGAAGCTGCTCTAAACAACAGAGGAATTTTTTTAGAACATTTTTAAGGACTTTTAATTTTGTGCAACGAAGCTGGCCAACAACCTAATCTCGATCGCAATGGTGTTAGAGACAAGATCTGAAACCATACGAGGAACCTTGAGATAAAAGCGGTAGCAATGCAGGGAAGTCGCTGGCTCATTGTTTAAGACCCTGGGGGATTCACGAAAGAGGAAAAAAAAAAACTTTATTCTTGAAGGAAAAGGCGAAACTACTTCAAATAACGTCTAATAAAGAAGTGTTCTGTTTTTTCTTTCTTGACTTATTTCTTAAGAACAATTTGTAACAAGAGGTATTCTTGAATATATTGTTCCTAAATGTTTTTTTTTAACCTTACAATCACCTAGCACTGGTCTATAAGAGTAAGAGACAAGGTAAGAATTGAAAGCGGCCGAAATTGAAACAGTTTATTTATTTTAATTCAATTCAAAGATTCCATTCAAAGGTTTCAAATGATCATATTTTCCTGTTCTTTAAACACTTGGTTTGATTGTTTTCCCAGATGCTGCTGTCTCTGAGCAAACTAGAAAAAATAGCAAAAATAACGGGAGATGCAAATTCTAAATTTGTATACTGAAATATACGGCAAAATGCAATACGGTCTGCAGAACAACACAATTAAGACTTTCTTAAGGAAATATTTGAGAGCCTCAAGATTTACATTAAAGAACATTCTTTTGCACTTCCTAGTGTTTCAAGATCCTTTCGTTTTTCCTCAAGAAAGTTGTCTTGCATCCGGCCCCTGTACAACGAAAGAAGGTTCAATTCATTCATAAAGCTCTCGAAAGTTCAGCTCAGTTGTGAATTGCTCTGGCCGAGGGCTTCTGTCAAATTCTGCTAAAGAACATGACACTATTTCATCTTTTCCAGAATAGATCTGATATATCCAAGACCTTTCCATAGCCTTGGACAAACATGGCCAAGAGGGTGCCTGGGAGACGAGGTTCCGTTAAATCCCTTCCTTCATTAAACCATCATGGATTTTTCTTTGGTCAGGCGGTGAAAGGTTCTCCCCTAATTCCCTTTCAGCACCGCAAAGGTTATTGCCAATATCTGAGCTTGTGTGTTGCAGGGGTTCAAAGCCAAGCTCCCGATTACACATTAGAGGCTACCAGTGTGTGTGGAGTTTGCATGTTCTCCTCACGTCTGCACGTGTCCCAGTCCAAAGGAGTGAGAGGGTGTGTGTGTGTGCTAATGATTTAGCACCCTGTTGAAACGACCCCCACCTAGGATTCAATCCCAAAGTTCCTCAAGAACTGCTGCTGCTTAAACCTGACTTGCAGCCGAGCCTCCTGGGCTGCTGCTCTGCTTACACTTTTTTCCTCTAATCAGCACCACAAAGCTTTGACCTTTCCATATGTCATGAAATTCATAATTGCACCCCGCTTACGTCTCACACACTGGCCTTGAAACTCTCACGCAGCGCCAGATCCCGTGTTTTCACGCCAGTCATGTCCGTTCTCGTGTACTTGCGGTTTTGCCTCTCCACATGTTGGACACTTTAATGGAGAGCTCTGATGGATCCGCACTGTATGATTCATCAGAAACAAACAAAAACAAATAACGAAGCCACCGTCCGAGAGCACTGAAAGGCATCGCGCCAGCGTGCGATAAGATAAGAAAGAAAAATGCAATTAGACATGTGCTGCGAATGGCTAGGCCACGCGTTTTTTCGAAGAACAATTAACCATGCTTAACAGGAGGAGCTTTTGCTCTGGTGACTGTGCATGCTAATTCCTATTGCTTATTAAAGAGAGCTTCAGAACGGCTAGCACAAATAAAACCCTGGGTACTGTTGTCCCAGTAGAAAAAGGCAGGGTACAAGTGGAAGGCCCAGACGTACAACTACACAAGAGAAGTCTTGACTGCTTCCTTCTTTAATTGGTAAACACCTATCGTTGGTGGCTCAACAGAGGGCTATTGCCCATGAGATTCCCCAGCAGGGGGTTGGTCCCTCCTCAATGGACTCTCTTACTGACGTCACATCCTAAAACTGGTTTTGAAACCCAAACACTGGGGTGGTAGGATGGGGTCTGGTCAGAATGAGACATTCACCTTGCAGATAAAGTCATAGACTCGTCCGCTGCTCTGCAGTTTGCGTTAATCATCCTCTAATTCTTCATCGGTGCTCAGTGCTCGGTGATTCAGTCCAGCTGTGATGCTGAGGTGGCTTATAACTCTAGCCGCACTTCTCTGTCTGATTTCCTCGTATGAGTGTCACCGTAGTGCTGCTCTGTGCTGGTCCTGTGGGGGTCCTGACCATTAGAGCGCGGTGTAAAGGGGACCAAAAGCATGTCGAAAAAGCAGACAGACTACAGCCTGTAACTGTAGAACTACAACATGCAGTGATCATTCGTTCATTCATTCATTATCGTAGGGCACGCGGACGCACACACACCAAGGGCCACTTTGGAGACGCCAATTGACCCAACAGGCATGTCTTTGGACCTTTGGAGAAAACCGGAGTACCCGGAGTAAACCCAGGCAGACACGGCCAGGACATGCAGACTCCACACGGAAAGGACCCAGGCCGCTCCGTCCTGGGATCGAACCCCGGGGCCTTCTTGCTGTGCGGCAGCTGAATAAGGAGAAACTGTCAAACAAATTGGCTATGCCTAAAACTTTTGCACTAAACCTCATGACGGCCCTCTCTTCCATTCAAGTCACATTTCATTAAAGCATTTGTGTTGTAGGCCGTAACAAGCACCACCTGTGTGCGATTTTCCAACAAAGACTAAAATATCACACAAGCAGCGACACGCAACCCAACGCAACTCTTCAGGCTGTATAAAAATACGATCGGCTGACCCAATTGCCAATGTTTTCCCATTTCACTGAGCCTTTTTATTTACTTCACATAGGCAGTTCGAAAACGCAACACAAGCAGCGGAAGCCCCTTTGACTACACGTGTGCGTTCTCGTCAAACCCAGCAGCACTGCCTTGTTTTCTGTGTGCCCACCTTATTAGGAGTGCGCAAGGGAGGTCTATAGGTCAATACCACTAAAACAAAAAAAGGTGCAATCCCGATCAGTTAAAGGAGCATACGATTAAACTCGGCATGTGTTCCTCTTCATTCCTTAGGGATCAGGTTTCTGCTATTTTTGACTGTCCAGTGGTCAACATAGTCTCCCTAGGTGGGGCTTGGAGGACTTGAAGGATTTGCAGCTGCGTGATGAGCAAGGGTCATAAGTGGATGGGGGTAAGGAAATCTTGAAGGACTTTGCAGAAGAGTGGAGGATTTTGAAGACGGCGAAAACGAGCTAATCAGACGTCGGCACCCCGTGGTTATGCTGCAGATTTTATTTCGGGTTTCAGAATTGCTAATTTAAACTCCTGCTTGACAGTCTCTTTTGGATATTGTTATGAGTGGGGAGGCATGGGGAATAGATCACCATTTGCACGAGCAGGTACAAGAGAGCGTCTGTAGTGTGGAACTTTGATGAGACAGACGATAGCCTCGTAATGATAGAGAATATTGAAAGTATAGCGCAGAATTTTTTTTTTTCCCACTGAAGACAGAGATCAGAAGGAGAGAAGTTTGAAAGGAGGATGTGGCAAACATGAAAGAGATATCACCTGTTTTATGCCCCAGTTTGGAATTCAAGCTCTGGCAATAAGTGTGTGTGTGTGTGTGTGTGTGTGTGTTCATTCATTCTTTCATTATCTTCTGTTTCAGCCCCAAGGGGGTGCGGGCCAGCCGGTGCCCACCCGACAACTCTGGGCGTAAGGGCAGGAACAACCCTAGACAGGGCGCCAATTCATCGTACACAAACACACACACACACACAGTCACTAAGGGCTACTATAGAGACGCCAAT
>JAUZST010096499.1:0-18897 GCA_034779995.1 Parotocinclus haroldoi
CACACACACACACACACACACAATATATATATATATATATATAAACAATATACAGTACATACAGAATACAACACATACATAAATAAAAACATACAATACATAAAAAATAACACACACACACACACACATATCAAATTATGAAGAGTTCAGAGCTATTTCATTTCTTTGTATTTCGCATATTTCATGTATTTATTATTATTGTATTGCATTAATTTGCTTCATTTCTGCTTTTAATCATTACTTACATATAAGTGAATATATTCATGTAAAAGTCATTTTTGTGTCAAGAGTGGGTCAATCCTATTCACAGACAATTTTGATTCTGACTTCACAACAATTTGAGTTTGAATGGCCCTTTCAAAGCAATTCAATTCTGAGGTTCCACTGTACATGGTTATTATATCATATTCAACAAATCTGATAGTGTCCTGAGACTTTTGCACAGTTCTGTGTGTATGTAATGTTTAAACATTGAAAGTATTGTTTTTCTTCGCATCTGCATGATGCTTCTGTTAAACCAAATGTCAGATCTCATGCTGCTAGATAAGTGCAGTCCCTGAAATAAACATGCACAAGGCTCTACAATTTTCCACTACTAGCACAATCCAAATTCACCCTGTGTGCTTCCAGTAGCACCTTTTAGTAAAATGGCACCTATTAGGTTCGCATATTAGTCATCATTTTGTACATATCCTATATTGATGCCAGATAAAAGGGGAACTCAAAGTTAAATTAAGCACCAGCTCTCAGCTTTGTGATGCACCATTTCCTCAGCTTGCCACTTCACACCAGAAATTAAACTGGCGCGAACACTTAATAGAACATTGCCATCACATTGGTATATGCCATTTATACCACATAACTACAGAGTTCTTATTCAGTCACTAATGAAAATTATGCAGAATTAATTTTCAGTGTTGGAATATATTACCTCTTCTCACAGAATGTTATCTGAGGAAATGTAGCCACTGCTGAACTAGCTAATTGTTTAAATAAAACCCAATGATGAATAATCGTAAGCACTATTACTAAGCATTTCTCAAAGCCGAGAAATTAAAATGAAGAAGGAATGAAACATTAAGTAGGTTTACCACCATTATAGTAGCCTTCAATTAAAGGACCAGTGAACTGGGAGTAACTAAGAGGTGTTTTATGTTGCCAAGTCACCACTTGAGCACATTAGGTTATAATAGAAAATATTATTTTATAAGTGCCAATTTAGAGTAATCATTTAACCTAATACATGTCTTTGGACAGATGACCCAAAGTAAACGCACACAGACATGGGGATTACATGCAGACTCCTCACAGGAAGGACCCAGGATCCACCCTGGGTTTGAACCTGGGACCTTCTTTCTGTGAGACAGCAGTTCTACCCACCGAGCCACCGTGCTGCCCCAGAAGATTTGAAACCACATATAAACGTCTCTCAGTTACTACTGGCCATTAATCATTGAGGGATGTTTTGTGTTTCTGTGGCATTGTTTTTAGTACATTAAGCCACGTTCAGCTTTGATCACGTTAAACATTTCACGCTTTCTCAATGAGGCAGCATTTGGGTTAGGAGTCCACATTCGGCCAAACACAATGCACAACTGAAGCTCAATAGCTAGTAACTTGTTTTATCATCTTTTACTTGAACAACAGATGAGCTTTCCAAACATCTTCATTTCAGCCCTTTTTACAAAGTGGAGATAAACTTTTGAATGCTTTCCTGCAGCCATCTTTTAGGTTTAAGGCAGACAGTTAAGGGAGGTAGAAGTAAAAGGCAATTATTTCACAACTAAAATGGCAATACGTTAAGAAAACTGTACTAAGAACATCCAAAAACCCTGGACCAAGTAGAAACTAGGGCATATTTGATGAAATCATTATTTTCTCTCTCTGTAGCCCCTCCAGGCTGCCGTGGTTCGCAGAAACCATTCTGCATGCGAGTTAACAGATCTTTGTGCTTAGCGTGTCAAACCTAGAACCGAGGCATCATTCACAAATGCATGAATCCATAAAGCCTTCATTTCTGAGTCAACTGTGGCTTCATATATTTCATGTGGTGTGTAGAAAAATCCACAAACTACTATTGGATCCAATCCCAGAGGGATTTTATGCACAAGTGAGGATGAAGTAAGATATTTTTCACTTCACTGCAAGAGTAGCTGTGCACCAACTGCAGCTTTAGCAGACTGTGTAACCATACAGCCTGATTTCTGCAGACCAGATAGATCGTATTATTCACATACAGGGCAACTGTTCGATTCGGTCACGTTTAGCTCTTAGAGGTCTGGGGATATATATGCTTTTGATCTAGTCTGTAGACACAGATCAGCTGACCTAGCTTAGACTGAAGAAATATAATATTTTGTTGGAGACTGGTCTAGATCCCTGTGTGGGTTCCAGGTACAGTCCAAAGACATGAATGTTAGGTTAACTGGTGTCTCTAAAAGTGGCCCTTACTGTGTGACTGTGTGCGTGTGCCCTATGATGGATTGGCACCATATCTAGGGTTGTTCCTGCCCTTGCGCCCAGTGTTGCCGAGTGGGCACCGGCTGGCCCACGACCCCGTGTGGATTAAGCAGAAAATAATAAATGAATGGTCTAAATCCAAGCCATCTAAAAGATGTAGGTACATTCCTAAATAAATTATTGGAATGAGGTCTTTGCAACTTTAGTTGCTGAAAAGTCACAATATGATGTATTTATATTCGTAGTGGCCTTTACATTTTGTGTATTCGCTGTACATGAGAAACCAAACAGACGACACTGAGGGAATTAGGGGATATTTCAAAATAAATATGAAGATGATCCCAAAAGAACTGCTTTACAATCTGGTCCTGTACATGCCCCATCACTGGCAGTGTGTTTTGGCAGTGTTGGGTGGCCATACACTCTACTGAACGGTCAATGTGGGGGCACTCTCGTCCAGTTTAACATGCTTCTGTTTCATGTATGTCATTTTCGTAATCACACAACTTTCTTTGACCTTCTTTGAAGCTTCCTATTTGAATCTCTTCATATTCATTTTGAAATACCCCCTAATTTTTGTGAGCGGTGTATATGTACATATTGACGAATAAAACCATTTTACACAAAAGTTGCTAGATTTGTTGGTAGTCGCTTTTTGGGAAATAAAGAGTCTGAAAAATAGTTCAAATCTAGAAAACCTGATTTCAAAATCATTAAGTTGGCAACAATGAACAGAACCAAAATGTCCCAAGCCCCACATTTGCTCCAACCAGAATCAACAGCTCAGATAAGACAGGAGTCCAGATTCATCGATCACTTTTGCTGATCCTGTTGCCCTCAGCTTTCTGCTGTTCACTGACACAAGTGAAATCCAAACGTGGTCTTCTGCTATGGTAGCCCATCTGCCTCAAAGCTTGATCTGTATTGCACATTTCTGGTCAACCAAATTGTACAGCATGGTTGCCTTGTCTGCTTTAAACAGGCAGTCATGTTGTACAACCTTTTAAGAGTTATGAGGAAGAAAGGATTTAGCCTGAAATCAACCAGCACCTTGAGGCAAAAACTCAAAAGATTATCAGCTATCCCTCCACATATCAAGTTTATTATTTTCTCTGCCATTTGTAGAAACACAGGGGGCTAATCTCTCATGTTACTTACAAGGACACACAAATATGAATTAATTGCCCTATTCTGATATCAAGTTTATTACCCTCTTTCCTAATTGCTAAAGTATCAGTGATGTGTAATTTCTGTCTATCATTATTTTTCTGCACTCTGTAGGTACATTACAAACGTTTGACTACAAAATCACAAAGTATTAGTGGGCATGTTGTAGGGCTGTGCCGTATCGTATCGTTCGCGTTAATACCGTTATAATGTTTTAAACGATATAAAACGTCCGCATCGTGATATTCCGACGTGTTTAGAGTTTAGTGTATATCCAGCAGGCAGAGCAACACATATGGCAGAAAATGGTTCCGTGGCGGGGGAGTTGTCCCAAAAAGGGGAGCAACTTGAAGGTGGTTTTGGTCCAAAATATTAGATGTATGTATGAACAAACTACAGTAATATGTAATCTATGAAAAAGGTCTGTAACAACAAAAGGGGAAAACAAATCTAATCTGTTTCACCACCCCAAGCAGAAAAAAGTCAAAAACTTAAGATGACTTTTTTTAAAGCATAAAATGTCCTTTATTGCAATTGTTCGTTGTTGAAAAATATCACAGAATACATCGTTAACGCAAAAGTACCCTCAAATATTATGATATTATTTTAGGGCCATATCACCCACTCCTAGCATGTTGTCTGATTTTTGTTCATTATCTAAACAAATAACTAGCCAGCATGTCGGTACGACTGCAATTAATAACTTGCACAAACTGATTGCACATTGTTTCAAGACAAAACGAAAGCAGTTTCTTTTGATTTTGGTAAAATATATTAAGAAAATACTCTATGTGGCAATGTCCAAGCAGTCATGTTGTGAAATAGAACCAAAAGCAGCACAAGGGAGTCTGGAAATGTACTAGGGAACCAGCATATCCAGAACCATTTCTAGAAACACAGGATGTTAATCAGCAATGTAGCTTACATGGACATACACATGCCAGTTTATTCCCCTTTCTGATTCACTTCCTTGTTTCTAATACAAAACTACCAATTTTGTTGCATGACCTCACTTGCCTAAACCACATTTGCATTCTTGCTTCATTCTTCATTTTGCTTGCACATCCAAGATGCTCTTTAGCCATAACAAATTTCCCAGACCACAAGATGCTGCAGATAAGAAGGCTGTGCCATGTTGATAAGCCTAAGTAGGTGTTTAATGGTAACACACACTTTTGGTCACACACAGATATTAAAATGTGTTGCTGAGGGTGGTTTCTGCCATAGAACATGTTGAGGAGATACTCGGGGGATGCTCGGGGGAATCTGCATTTCGGATTCCAATCCTATGTTCTCGTGAAATACACGATGGGTTGCTTTGAAGTTGGCACCACACAACCGGTTAAACACTGCATTCGCACTGGCTGTAGAGACGCTGTGTAAGGCTGATGTGAAGCTGACATGAGAATAAAGTGAAGCTGGCATGTGGAAAAAATGAGGCTCTGTGAGACTGACGTAAGGTTTAAGGTGGGGCTAATGTAAAACTGAAGTGAGGCTAAAATGAGACTGATGTGAGCCTGACGTGAGGCTAAAGTGAGGCTAAAGTGAGACTGACATGAGGTTAAAGTAAAGCTGATGTGATGCTAATGTCAAGTTGAAGTGAGGCTAAAGTGAGGCTAATGTCAAGCTGAAGTGTGGCTAAAGTGAGACTGATGTGAGTCTGACATGAGTCTGATGTGATGCTAAAGTGAGTCTGAAGTGTGGCTAAAGTGAGACTGATGTGAGTCTGACGTGAGTCTGATGTGATGCTAAAGTGAGTCTGACGTGAGGCTAAAGTGAGGTTAATGTCAGGCTGAAGTGAGGCTAAAGTGAGGCTAAAGTAAAGCTGATGTGAGGCTAAAGTGAGGCTAAAGCAAAACATGCAAATTTTATTTAGATGACTCAAAATTGCATTGTATCTCCTTCATTGCCTATACCAATCACCACATACTTGCATCACTCAGAAGCTGTCCGATTGGAATAATGAGCAGCAGTGGCTTATGGGGATTAGAACAGCTCACAGATACTTAGTGGCGTCATTTTCAAAGTAACATGATTGAGTCGACTGCTAAGGTTTTTCTTCGTATAAAACGTGTCTGAGCCCGCTAGGTAGCAGGGGTGTCTACCAGTGTACTAAGTAACACATTCACGCTCTGTCTTTCATGACAGCAACCGTGCAAATTGAGAGGTAACAGCTGCCACAATGTCAAGAGTCACATACAGTAATAAACCACAGACAACAAGAAGGGAGAAGAATCCAACATCCTATGTGCTAAAATGAGGCGTCAAAGCTTCAATATTGAAATGGGCTGTGAAAAAAAAAACTATTTCATGTAAGGTCTACAGAGATTTCCCCTAGGCATATTGCCTCAATAGAGAGAACGGAGGCTGTCTTTTTCTCCCCTTGATGTCTCGTCATTCTTTTGTGTTTGTTTGTTCACTCAGGCAGAGCAATGACATTACTGTACAGACAAAGCTTCCCATGAGGCCTAAATGGAGAAGAGAATAAGATCAGATCCTTTTCTTACTTCATGTAGAAAAAGGGGACAGGGAACGAGTTCAGAATAGAGGGAAACAAAGCACGAAAGACATTATATGAAACTTGCGGGAGGCTAACTAAGGCTTCCTGGCAAGCAGGACAACATCAAATACATCTAGCACAACCCTAATTTTTAAAGCCTCGGCAGGACGCCCCAGATCGACACGTCAGGTCTGGTGGGCTCAGCATGTCTGTCATGGCCTCACTGAGCCAGTTAATCTGTTTTACTCTGCACTTCACAAGGCTGAGAGGAATCGCTGCATTAGAAACACCAATGCCATGCGGCTCCATATTTCTTCCATCAGTAACAGTGTTCCAGGAGCGAAATGCCACACACGGTCATGCTAAATACCACTGGCAGTCTCATATGGTTTCAATGTCATTTCTAACGACTTCCAACGACATGATAAAGGTTTGGTGAAAATTAAATGGATATCTGACTTTTAACTCTTAAGATGTTGTCTAAATTCCATCCAAGTAATGTGAAGGTAATAATATGTAAACCTCTGGGCAAGCAACTTCTCCAAAAGTCAGCTTTGGATGTGTTGGTTGCAATTAATTTCTAAGTCGTGCCATAAATATGACCTTATCACAAAAATGACTGCATTTCAGCCCTGCTTTCAGTGATGTGATCTCGACAGCTCAGGAGAAATTAGGTTAATAAGGAAAAGACAGCGGATATCATTCTGGCATTCTGATTAGAAGAGCAGACTGGTTGCTTTAAACTGGTAATGGTGACTAAAGGTTTTCTTTATAAAATAGTAACATAATAAACCCGATCAATCATTTGTCAAACCATCAAGAACATCAAGGAAAGTTGTTCAGTTGCAGTGAAAAAAGGCTTCAGGGCGCCCAAGAAAGTCAAGCAAGCATCAGGACCGTCTCTTAAAGAGGATGGAGGATTGGGACATTACAAGTGTAGAACTAGCTCTGAGCAGAGGGGCAGGTATGAATGCATCTGAACAAACAGTAACACTTTTAGAGAATGGCTTGATGTCCAGAACAGACTGACTTTCTGCAGGACGTATAAGGATTGGAGCGCAGAGGACTGGGCTAAAACCTATGGAACACTTTTAATCTTATAATCTTAAATCATTAGGAAATCCAAGGGAGTTCGAAAGTAAGATTTCAGAAACATCCTAAAAGTGAACCAATGAGCAACATCTTATTTCATTATAACATTATATTCAAAGAAAAAATGTTTAATGGAAAAAACTTCTAGCAATCCATCTTGGATGTTTACTTTTCATGTTCAGTGGGATAACGAATGGTGACCCATAGCTCTTTCACCTACGGCACATGTATTGAGCCATTAGCACCAGCCTGATCTGGACACATTTATGGCGAGGTGTCAGCAGAAGTGGACCAGGTGCAATAAATGGCAGCTGAAATTTTGTGAACCATCTTGCACCACCTTATCAAGCACTGACAAACAGCTGCTGTCAAAACTTTAGCTGCAAACAAGGCACCAGGTGCCAAATATATAGCTACACACAGGTTAAACTGTGTTTTAGCCGGGACGTCCATTTTGTACAGGACACGGGGGATCAATCTTCTTTATAAGAGAAACAGCGATCAATAGGACGACCTGGACATTCTTAATAGGACTGTTGCTTGACATGTTTTCAGGAACATATAAGCTCATAAATATGAAAAAAAACCTAATTGAAATAGAAATCCTTTGCATTGATTTTTTTATTATCTTTATTTTTATCATCCTTATTACGATTATTTACAATCTGTTTAGAAAAAAAATGGGACAATGGGACAGATCAATGAGGCAAAAAAAATTAGCTCAAAGTACCACTGCAGAAATGAAGAGGTCAGTGCAAGCTACCCTACATTTATTTGACAGTAAACATGGTGAGTAAGTTCACATATTTCTTAAGCAGAGGTTAAGCCAAATGTCTGGAAAAAAACATTCATTTGATTATAAAAAATAAGAAAATGTGGAAGGATTCTTCTTTGATTATTTTTATGAGCCAAGAGGAATGGCACTACTAAAATTCAGATGACAGAGGTCTTAACCATATCCAATCTACACAGTAACAATGTGTGTGCAGATACACAATTCCACCATGACCTCTGTAGAAAGCCTTTTTGTTGTATGGTAGGTCTCCAGGAAGAACTAGTGTATACTTCAGACAAATAATGAAAAACGATGATAAAATAAATTAAATAATCGTGCCCACTTCAATCATCGATCATGTGCATGAACAAGGTGTGAAAAAATAATCGTTTATTAATGCCAAAGCAATCAATCCTTAGCTGCAACACCCAATGCCAAGTGTTACATTCCATCCAGAAGTAAGACAGCATGAGAACATTTGGTCAGAAGCTTCATATATTGAGGTTTAATGGATAAACAGACACAATCAAGCTGAATATTATCAAGCCAAAGCATTAGACCCTCAAGAGGCTCATTCTCTGGAGAGATGTTCCACATGTCACCATCTGGCAGGCTATGGGAGACATCTGTGTTTGGCAGATGTCAAAGATATTGACTTTAAATTTTGGCGATGGCGTCCCCACAACCATGTACATGGTTTTGCATGTGCTGTTCGGGGAATGTATGTTTAGAAATAATGCCACAGGAAGTGTGTTTAACGCATCCTTATGACCCTAACATTATTAGAGTATGGAATTATTCAAATAATTTATAATTATTTCTGTTCAATGTGTATTTATGTGTACTGCCAGATAGTAGATTTTGAACTCAAAGCATTGTTATGTCTGATCATCGTAAAACAGGGATTTCTGAGAGCATGTATATCTTATTCGGATTCCAATCATTTTTCTCAGTCTGCAAATAAATCCCAGAAGCTAGTAGAATCAAACATGGTTGCCAAGTCTGCTTATTCAAAGAGACTTTGCCTCTTTTGAACAGTTTTCCTTTACCACTTGTTTCTCTTGTGGGATCTGGCAACCATTGATATATATATATATTCATATGTGAATTGGTTATTAAACACAAATTAAGAATTCCATTATATAGCTTCATACAGTGGTGCCTCAACTGCTGGAATTTTACCCAGGGAACTGGATAGCTGCCAGGAAATTCTGCGATAAAAATGAAAAGTTGCTTGGGACAAAACTGCTTTTTTGCCAACATTATGGATTTTACTGCATGATCCCAGGGCTATCCAGGGTTCCAAGTTCTTACTAGTTACATTCTTATCCAGTTAGTTGCAGAGATAAGAAACAAACACATCCGATTTCTGATGAAGCAGACTTGAGGTAAGAGATCATTTCACATAAGATTCATTCGATGCATTTTAAGTTTGTGTGCTGTCCAAAAGTTGCCTAAAGTGAATCTAAACAAAAATAACTGAAGAACAGAGACAGCCCGCCCTGTGTTTCTGTCCTCCTCTTAGATGAGGATTTATAATGGACTTCTTCACCCTGACAAGATGACAGATATATAGAGTGGTAGGCGAAGGGGCGTTAAACTGGGTGGCATCATTAAAGACAGAGAATTTCTGAATTTGACCAGACATCAGGGGGTGGTTTCCATTTCTGTTTGTTTTCTTGGCACGTTCGATTGGAGATTAATAAAGGAGATGTTGAAGTACGTGTTCATCCAGCTGGTAGGCAGAGGGGGCGTGGGACGAAAAGAAGGCAGCAACTTGCTGATGTAGCTGGCTAGACATGAACAGGTGCAAGCAACAAAGCTAGCGCTTACAACACCACAATTAATCATACTAGATTAATTAAAGTTTAGTCTAAACCTTTTGTAATATATGGCAATTCCCAATGATGAAAGAAAATACAATCATTTACTGTCCTGACCTTGTCAAGAGGAAAGTCATAACATTGCACAGGAGCGCATGGTGGACCTAAAACTTTTGTTTGATGGAAGCCAAAAATGCAGACAACACAGAAGATCGGCCAGATGAAATTGAGACTCCACGAGTGACTGTGAACCAGTTTATATAGTCATAGGTTAGAGAGAATATACAGGTAGATAGGGATTAAAATAAAGGAGTACTACTTACAATAGGACAGGCACATAGACGATACCGGATCCCAATAAGCAGCAGAAAATCATACAAGCAAGCAGTACTTTTTGCACAAAAAGTACACATCAACTGAGTTAAGAGTTTCTAGTCCAAACATGAGCTGCTGGACAAGCGAGCACACAACCAATAAGGTAGTTACACATGAATAGGCTTGGGTACCAAAACCTGGTTCTGTTCCTAAACTGGTTTCAAGATGTAAAAAAATGGTAGTTGTTCAAAAAATAGCATTATTGGCTCCTACTAACACATTTTATTCTATAATTTCATAGAAAGTTAGGTTTTTAGGTTAAGCTTTATTCTTACCCTACCCATTATAAGTAAAAATGCCCATTAATAAACATAAATAATGATTACTTTCCTTTATTTCAGCTATAGAAATTACTTATAAACAGCACTAACTGGGGAAATTTTGGTGTTTTTTTAAGCTGCATAATTGGAAGAAAAAGGCTTAACATAAAATTACTTTTGCAGTTAAAAAAAACAAGATATTCTTCATACCTAATCCACTTTGGAATCTAAACTTCCTCGGTTCAAATACATATTTTTATTATAATTTATGATCATTTTTAAGACCTCAAATGGACATTGATTGGACGGCCTTTAAGCTTTAACATCACTGTTGTATAGCAAAACTTCATACTGTTTGTCATTGTAATGTATAGCCAGTGAGCCCAGAACATGTCACAGTGCAACCTTATATCAATAAAAATCTAGTAACTAAATCTATGCACGCAATGATTTCGATGAAACCTGTTGGAATAAGCCTTTATAAATATTTATTCAGGTTTACATCAGGTGTCCTGCCGAGCTTGTGCAGCTTTCCTGAACACCAACCTTAAAACCCTGGCTGTATACATGAATAAATATGAAACAAAACTCAGAGAGTCAGTCTGATATTGAGTACGTGAGCATGGTGCACAACAACACGACAATTAGGCTTAACTTAGTTTTGATTGTGTCAAATAGAAGCTCAAATTGAGTCTCTTGGTTTAAGCGAGTTGCTCATTTCAGAGGCTTTTATTTAATGTTGCACTGGAAGCTGCTGTGTTTTTATTAAGAGCCAGTAAATGATCTGTAGCTTTCTATAGCATGCCAGGCACGAATCTGGGCTGTCTGAGAGCCGCAAGGAAGGGAGGGGAAAGTCCGTTCGGAGGATGAGTGTGCCTTAGAGAGGGGAGACTGGTAAAATGGCAGCGGTGGCGTGGAGATGAAAATTGATTTATTGCAGCAGTGATGAGGAGCGGCATGCCTGGAGCTCTGGGGAAGTGGACTGCGGCAACATAAAGCAGGGCTTTTGATAGTAATTGCTGCGGGGGTCCCGAAAGACCCGCTAACATGGCGCCGCAGCGAAATTTATGCATCCCCGACGCAGAAAGCTCATCTAATTTTTGCCTCTCTTGAGCTGCCGGGATCTGTGCTGTGGAACAGGCGGTAGGCCACGAAGAGCTCACAAGCTCATTGAGAATTCATCCGGCAAAGATGGTAATCCGAAAGTCCAGGCAATTTTGTGATTTATAGAGGAAGCTAATTCAAATTCTTATGGGGAAAAACCAAGGAGAATGGATAAAACAGTGGGAAACTTCTAACAATACATGCACATAACGTTGCTAATGAAGAAAGCATCCAGCACATCATTGCTCAGGGGTTAATTCATTAGTCCAGGATGTAAGCAGCCTTTATTATTAAAAACAAACTCATTACTGGTAAACTCTATGAACTGTGGGCAACATTCAATCCTCGTCTTTAGTTTTCTGTGTGGCATCTGGCATGTCTATCCAGTATGTGTGTGGGTTTCCTCTGGGAATGCATCATAAATATGAAATACAGAGCATGGGAGAAGTGTCTGAACCATACCCTAAAATGGCTCCAGCTAGCACCCTGAAGTGTACCTCAGTTTACACCTCAGGGGGTTGCTCTTAAAGCTCTAAGTGGATGGCTGCAACACAAAATGTCCCAGCTAGAACTCCATCTGGAGGCACCAATGGGCATTATATCTACAGCATATGACTTTTACTCTCCGATCGTGTATGGGTTACGTCTATAGTATGATTTCCTTTGCAACTTCAAATCACCTGTGGTTCTCAAACTGTGGGTAGTTCTCCCCTAGGGGGGCATGGTGATATTGCGGGGGGTCAGATATATTATTATAGAAATAATAACTAACTAAGTAACTAATTCCGCTGTAAATGCGATCTATATTTTGTCAGGGTTCAACAATGACTGTTGCCCAACTGCCAACATGAAAATGAACATAAGAAGTTCAGCCAGATTCATGTGAAGACTACAGGCAGGCCACTTAAATATTCAGCCACTCGTCAAGCAACAAACGGTGTAATTCAACAAAACAAAGTACTAATATTATCTGCTCACAAGTCATACCATTTCAAAGCATGAATACAAAGCAAAACGAGTTTGCAACTTCCATTCATTACCTCGTAAAACTCGTGGGTTGATTATGACTCCTATGTTCCCGAAATGCCCTGCAAAGTTTGTAGGGAATATTCCAACATGGCAGACAAAAGTGCGTTTGTTCCGAACTACAACTTACAGAAAATCTCTCCGTCACATCATGTGTATAGCAGGCAAAAAAGGACCAAGTTACAACAGCATATCAGACGATTAAAAGGACGATAAAAGATTTTACAGACTTCTCATTATATCTGCAATTATCCTTCTACATGGATAACATTAAGATAACGGCTCCGGCATGAAATGTAATTATAATAAAACAGAGATGCAACTGAGTGGATATATTTTGAACAGTTTTATATAGGAACACTGTTTTAGTCGTTAGGTTTACCATGGTGATTTGTGAATTTTTATCTTACAACAAAATGAAAACAAACAAACATTGTAAGAATGTACACGTTTTAAGAAGAAATAACCTTAACGGAATCTTGTGAGGGCTCATGACTTATACGTGAACATACCTTTGAAATGTAAAATTTGAAATCTTTGAAAAGATTTGTTTGGTGAGTTTGGTTCAAGACAGAGATGTTCTTGTAATTCGTCCGACAGGGCAGGTTCGGAAAAAAGAGAAGGTCACTCCCTGTGTTGCATGAGATACAATGTTTAAAATAAATCCTAGTGGAAAGCAGAAATGTGTAAGTGGTAGCAGAGAGCTCGAAATATAGGGGACTCTAGAGAAAAGGTTTAAGAACTATTGCACTGCACTGCACAGGTAGGTGGATTGGCTACTCTAAGCTTTCCCTTTTTGTTTCAAGATTTCCTAGAACAGGCTCCAAGCCCATCATGACCTTAACCAAGGTAACATGTCAAACCCATGGCAATTCATTTTGTTTAAGGAACTTTGTCTCATGAAGAAGCTTTCCAGAGAGCCAGTTTTAAAGCCCAGGATAAGCAATCCTAAGGTGGTTGGTATTAGCTGAGGAGAAAAACTCCTTAATCATCATTAAGAACCTCGAGAGAACTCAGAGAACCCAACTTTTAAAGGGGTATGTCCAGACTGTGTCTGTTCTTCTATGATTGCTGAGCTGTTCAGACTAGTGCATAATACGGACCACATGAAAAACAAAAGTGTGATAAATAAAAATCAGATTCATTGGATATGGGACACTTAAGTGCAGCATGAATGTAGCCATAAACGTTAGGAAATGTTCTTCAGTCAGACCCTCTCAGGGAGTCCAGACAGATTTTATTTGAGTGCCTACAAACAGAAAACGTTTTAGGTAGAGGTCAATTTTATGGAGACAATATTCATGCCATATCTACTCTTTATGGATCGTAACCTTGGAATTCCATCTTAAATGGTCCCAGAAGGCCGTTCAAACACTGATTTGTTCGAAATCGGAATCAGATTTTCTCATCAGAAAAAAATGCATTAATAGATTAATACATTTTGGCCCCAAAAGCATTGTTTTTTTAATGCCTATATTCATGGTAGTTAACGATTAATAACATAAATTAAGCTAAGGAATGCCATACAAAAATAATACTCGATTTATACATGAAATAAGTGAAATATAAAGACATGAAATGAGTGAAGGTGTGTCTGAAATCACAAGCATAAACTGATATAGTATACATAATATAATAATATAAAAATATAATATAATATAATATACAAAATATGATTATGATCATGCTCATTAAGGGTTTATGGTGATTGGGATATCGTATTGGTGTATTATCACCATGGACTCGACTGGATTACGTTCACCAAGGTTGCCCCTAGGGTGCCCCATGAATTTTTGAGACTTTAACAGGTATTAGAATTCTGAGGTTCCACTATAAATAACAAAATATCTAATGTTTATGCCTTTTGCTAGGTTTTTTCACATGGTTCTAAATCATGAACCAACCCAAAACCCTCTGGGGTCTGAGACCTCTCAGTAACTTCTGAAATAATCTGAGACACCTCAATGTTTTTTTTAACTCTTCAGCTACTTAAAAAAGAAATATCGATCCCAGAGTGCTACATATGCTTATATTCATCACAAGCTCAGCAACAATAATGTGAGAGCAGTAGGAATGTCATTTATCAATTCTCTTCTTTAAAATAGTCTCAAACTCTTAAAAGGATCAAATTTCAGTTTTAATTTTGAGCTATGAACTTTGTAAATATGGATACGCTTGAATGTAGTTTTACTGCCAAAGTGTTAACCAACACTAATCCAGTCGATGGCAATAATACACCAATACGGTATCCCGCTCACCATAAACCCCAAATGAAGAAATAAATATAAATTATATTCTTGTTATGTATAGTCTATAATATTTTTATATTATTATATACTTTATCAGTCTATGGGTGCGATTTCAGACACACCTGAGTGTTTCACTTTATTTTCACTCATTTCATTTTTTTTTTCCATTATGTTCGGTACGTAAAAAAAACACAGATGAGAGTCGGTCCAAAGTCAAATGAACGATTTTGATAAGTTTTTGATGCGTTCTTGTATACATGAAATTTGGCACTAATATTTTTTTTATTAACTAATATTTTCATCGGCACTCAATCAGAGTGTCAATAGCTTATTCAAATGTGCAGACATGGCTGGGAAGCCTAGACCTTGGCCTGAGTGTAGCTCTGCAAGGTAAGACTTTAATTCACAAGGTTTTCTTAAACTGTAGGAATGATTTGTTTGGTGAGGACAAACAATGACAGAGTATGAATGTAAGAGAGAACTGACATTTCATTAACTCAACTCATTTGATAGGTACAGCCAAAATCAAATCAAAATGAGAATCCGCAGCAACCTTTCAGCATTTATTCCTACTGACCAAATCAATCTGTGACTTCTTTCAGTTAGAAAATCAACTCCTACAACAGAAATTCCAGCCATTTAGGACTCACTCTTCTTACTGTGTTGAGTTGATTTAATAAATGTGTACTGAAATATTTTAATCAAGCAAACCCGTTAGTGTGCTGTTTTTTATTTACTGAGATTTATTATGGACTTGTTATGCAAAACGGCACATATAATTCTGTGTCCTCAGGGTAAGAAGCAATGTTCCTACTGGGTCTTTGATATAGAAATTATAACTTGTCTTTCATTGGCATTAATAGAACTTGATTATTAAGTCACAAATATTCCTCATTAGGCTACATTTTACACACAGAATGAAAGCATCAGGCCGCCATGCTATGCACTGTTAATTATTTTTTAACATGTATTCTTTATTTATTCATTCATATTATTTATTCATTCGTTTCATTTCAATGCTAAATCCAGAAGAGGATACACAGGAAACCCTCATGGCATCTGCTGCTAGTTTCTGTTGTAATGAATGTAATCATTTCTGTTCAGTTCAGTTCTGGGATCAGATCAACTATCAAAGGGTTTTAGTGCCTGGGATGTGTAAAGACATTTTTGAATACATGTTTGAATTAATGTTTGACAAAAATATCAACTTTTTGTGTCTGAAACTATGAAGATGAATTTTAATTGTATTGTAATCCCACAGGACACAGAAGCATGCAAGCAGTGCTAAATAAATACAAAATGTCAGTCTGTGTATTTTTACTTACTGACCATAATAAAAAAAGGCAGAATAACAGTATCAATATACAGTATCCATTACCTACTACTAGTATGCTTAAAGATAGGCTGGCATAAAAATATTTCTCAGGTTACTTTTTTTAATCCAAATTATGCTGCCCAACAGTAACACCAATTTTATTACACCTGCTCCCCATTCACACCTGAGACCTTGTCACACTAATGAGTCACATGGAACTCGGGTCAGAAAATTGCTAATTGGGTATAATTTGACCATTTTCATTTAGGGGTGTACACTTTAGTTGCCAGTGGTTCAGAGTTAATTTGAGGGCACAGCAAATTTACAGTTATACAAGCTTGACTATTTTACATTGTATCTAAGCACCATACATTCAGTGTTGTACTATGAAAACATATAATAAAATATTTACAAAGGTATACTCATTTTGTAAGATGTTGTGCGTTGTGAGAGAGAGAAACAGAGAGAGAAAGAGAGAGAGAGCGAGAGAGAGAGAGAAAGAGAGAGAGCAAGAGAGAGAGAGAGAGAGAGAGAAAGAGAGAGAGCAAGAGAGAGAGAGAGAGAGAGAGAGAGAGAGAGAGAGAGAGAAAGAGAGAGAGAGAGAGAGACAGAAACAGAGAGAGAGAGAGAGAGAGAGAGACAGACAGAAACAGAGAGAGAGAGAGAGAAAAACCACTGCATGGTCTTTAATATTTTGACCATTTGTCATTTACAGCGAATCAATTCACTTGTCATTGCTGCAAATAAATATTTGATTTGAAATGTGTCAGTCATTTCGAGAATAAAACAACAACTTTGCACCTAAAAAATGCCAAACCCAAGAAGCTGATGATTTTTGCAGCAGTTCCAGAGCTGTATATAATTTTAGATAAACGATACAAATAATCTGTGTGAAATGCTGATGTCACAAGATCAATCTTCATAGTGATCTTTTGACATATATTTCAGTGTAACTTTAATATGCACTGCTGTTGCAATTATGTTTTAGCTTTAGCCCAAATTATCTATTATACATCCAGTGGCAGTGCCACTATGGTCTATGGCTGTCTAATTAGTTTTGACAGGCTCAGTATCCTGAGTAACTGATGTTCACCATTGGAGGTGCCAAATGCCCATGAGCCATTAAAGTACATCAGTGCAGTGATGTAAAATGCTTTATTCAACATTTGAGACTGCTACATGTACGACATATAATAATGAGAACTGATAACAATGGGTCTTTGATAAAGCAAACAGAGTTTCAGAAAGGGCACAAGGGTTAATGCAAATCAAGCACCGTGGTCCTGCTTTAGTGTCTGCTTATCTGGCCACAAGAGCAAGAAAATGAAGAAATCTGCAAAAGAACTCTTCAATAAGCTTGCCAGCCTTGACGTTGCAACTTCTTCATTGAGCTATTGTTGGAGGCTTAACATATTTGGCCTTTGTTCCCTTTGCTTTGATTAGCTCTTAAAAAGTTGGGCAAAGAAAGGCAGACTGATACAAAAAAAAAAATGTCCACAGTTGCCAAGCAACCGCAGTCCTAACTAAGCAGGTTGCGACAGTGCAGCAGCTGAGTTAATAAGGACTCGAAATGAGCTGAACTTCCATCTTACAGTCTAATGAAGGAGATCCAGCTGACGACGTTCAGTGTTATAATCCCTGGAACCATTCCAAACAAGGACCTTCAATAACACAGTGTTCATCAGACAAGGTACATATTTGATCTGTCTATCGATCTGTTACTCCATCTTTTGTCTTTATCATCAGTAACACAGCGCTTCATATTGCTCTGGGCTATATGAAGTCCAGAGACCTCTCGGCTAGTGATGCGCCGATTCCGATTGATGTTTTTTTTTAATATATGCCCAGCCAATTCTGAGTTGTCTAAGAATTATAAATGACAACTTACAAAAACAATTGCTAAAAAAGGACTGCGGGAGCTGTCTGTAAGCCACTGTAAGCCACCGAATGCACTACAAACACGCACAAATACGCTAAATCCCAGCCACAAGTTGTACAAAACAATGTAAAATCTACACTGTGAGCTTTTATCAACTAATAAAAATGCATTCACACATAAAACAAAGCACAGATCCACAAGAACTCGCAAATAAACAGACCATACAGAAACAGACAGGTGAGCAAAGTTTCAAACTCCATACACGCATGAATTGAACTGAATTTTGTATTAAAATTCATATTGTGGCTGTGCTTATACCGCTGTCAGCATCACAAGTGCAGGTTATGTGTGACCGGCAAAGAATCGGTTATATGACACAGATTCCAGTCACCCGTCATCGTCTGTCATCCACCTACCAAGAGTACATACTCATTTATCAGTCAAAACAACCTTCCTTCTGTACATCAGACCATAAAATGCATCTATAAAATCTGTCTACAAAATTATCAATTTACCTATCTATTCATCTATTCCTCCATCATCCATCCACCGCTTTGATTGCTTCTAATGATATCCATCTGCACATAGAGCAATAGATCAAAATTTGATAGTAGTTGCAGTAATCAGGAAAAGAATAAGCATTTAGATGCAATGTTCTATGTAGCGCGAGATTCATGCCCTGGCTTTGAAATCCGTATGATCAAATGATCAGTTCGACCAATTATAGTAAAAGGAAATGAAATAAGCTTTAATGTAGGAGGTGCCTGAAATGACAGCTAGGCTGCAGGGCGTGAGTCTCTCTCTCTCTCTCTCTCTCTCTCTCTCTCTCTCTCTCTCTCTCTCTCTCTATATATATATATATATATATATAT
>JAUZST010096510.1:0-18897 GCA_034779995.1 Parotocinclus haroldoi
ATTATAAATATAAATAAATTATAAATTAAATATATTATAAATTATAAATATAAATATAAATATTAACTAATATAATAGTAAAATTGGAATGTAATGAATAGGGGGAAAAAAATGAAAATGACTGAGAAATATAAAGAGAGAATGTAATGTATAAAATAGAGAACATGACAAAAAAATAGGAACACCGAATAAAACAGAGAAAACGTTTAAATAAGTGGTTAACTTTATACAATATATCTAAAGAAATGTAAAACAAAACAGAGGCAACAATGAAAAAAAAAATTAAGGAAAATGGTATCGTTTGTAAAAAAAAAAAAAAACTTTAATTAAGCCTAACATCCGCTTAATTCCGTCTATCGATCTGTCTGTGTTTTCGTTTTCTTGGCAGTTTCTTCTCACATTGATCCCGTGCTCAGGCTTCCTGCCCTTTTAACGGCTAACAATTGAGCCAGCGTCCTGCATCCTGCCACCATGACACTCGACTCCTCTGGCCGTTTCCGTTTTGCACAGTTTCACATTTTAGATCCTGCTACACAAGTCAACAAACCGAAGCCTGACCGTACAGGGCACGGAAAAACAGCAGTGCCGCCCCCTTACAGGTTTACTGTAACAATATGGCTGTCGACGGGCATTCCGTTGGCGCACGGGTTTACCCGACCCGGGTTCGAGCCCTGGCATTACCTGCCAACCAGGTCAGGCAGAACACGGGCACAAACTGGGCAAAAAAGTGAATGCAGCAAAAGAGACCCTGCCCTGCAGGGAACATGGACATGGTAGCCTGAGCCCTGTCATTTTCGGAGACCCTCATCAGGATAAATGGGGCCAAAAACATCTGTCCCATCCAGGGCACCATGCTGTCTGGGATAAGAGACCAGAGCTAATATAAATAAGGTATGGTAACTGTAAAAAAAAACATACAGTTTTATCTACTATAAAACACAACAAAAAGTAGGAAATAAACACAAATAAAATGGCCTGAACTCGTAACGTGCTTCTAGGTTGTTCCAAATTAAATTTGTTTCGAGTAATAAAGTGATATATTTGCTCGGACAAATCGCCTCAGGTTATGCATACTACTTAGTATAAAACAGCACTTGGTTTGTACCGTTGACTCTAGCGCTATTGGTACTACCTAGTAGGCTAGTATAGTATGCATTTTAAGCGAGGACCCAGTCACGGAGCTACCCTGCGGTTTTGTGAGGAATCTCGGGCGCCCCCGTCTAACCACCTGCTCACCTTCTGAGGCGGC
Organism: Parotocinclus haroldoi; assembly: GCA_034779995.1. Classification (NCBI taxonomy): domain Eukaryota; kingdom Metazoa; phylum Chordata; class Actinopteri; order Siluriformes; family Loricariidae; genus Parotocinclus; species Parotocinclus haroldoi. Next base: position 1,250 of record JAUZST010096510.1, read on the forward strand.
GAACCAACCGCCATCTCGATGTAGTAGCCCTGGCCGGACTTGCCGCGAAGGTTGTCCACCATGTCCACAAAGTTAATGCTCCCCGCCGCCCGCGGTTTCCTCGACGCCCTGCGTGGACCGTGGGTCGCGGGAGCGCGCGCCAGGCCTTGGCGTACGGGGACGCGCAGCAGCACAGAGCTCGCGCGCTCCGCTCCCGCATAGGCAGCTCCAAACGCGGACGACACGGTCCACGAGAGGAGAAGAAAACTGTGAGGCGCTATCTTCATCGTTCGGCTTTACCCGCGTCCGAAAGGGTTCATTTAAGGGTTTTAAGTGGCATCGCCGTGAAAACCTGAAGAAACGACACGTATTATGTGCACAAGTATTTTAACAGTCGGTCTCTCCCGCTTTGCCCGTTTCTCTCCTGGATGATGTCATTTGCTCTGCCCAGGTCACCGAGTCCGATTCCCTTCCGACAAACCTCGCTTCATCGTTCTGCGCGGTTCCGTTTCATAACCATTCGGTCTCAACACCGCATTCCGCATCTCTCCCTCCGTCCATTTACCGCCTCCGCCTCCTCCATCTTTCCCGCATCCGGATGCACTGAATGCGTCTCGAAGCGAAATGATGAGAGACCGTTGAGCGCGTAGCATTCTGGGAAATGTAGTTTCAAGGCAGCCATGCGAGGCGAAGTCCTGACAGGATTTTATCACGAAAACACTGGTTTCGTTCGCGGTTGGCAACCGATATTCTTACACATCGGTCATATTCGACGTTGCTAATGTATCTGAATGTAAAATGTTACAAAAATTAACCGCTTTAACGAATCGAACGAAGGCTACGGCGACTAGCGTTGTAGTCAAAAGCGCTAGAGCGCTAACGCTAGACCAGGATCGTTACACGTACGCGAGACCGAGACCAGATTAAGATTTTTTGATAATATTTATGACACAAGAATAAAAGGAAGAAATTCACCTTAAACACACTTATCGTTCATTATACATGACAAAAACAATAAACAATATTATATTCCATCACATATTTTGCCAAATATAACGTATAATTATGTCCAAGGACCTCCGTCTAGGGACTCTTTATATAATCAATTTTGTTTTATAATTTAGATTATTTTATTATTTTTCTATTACTAATTACAATTTTATTAATAATTTGTTATTTATGTTAAACTAATTTTGCTATGATTTATATACAGTTAGTATTTATTTAATTAACATCCAGGCCGCCCATGGAGGACGGGTCCCCTGTTGAGTCTTGGTTCCTCCCGAGGTTTCTTCCTACTATTTAAGGGGTTTTTTCCTTTCCACTGTCACCCTAGGCTTGCTCAACTTGGGATTGGCCTCTTAAGATCATGTATTACTGTAAAGCTGCTTTGAGACGATGCTACATTGTAAAAAGCGCTATAGGAATAAAATCGAATTGAACTGAAAAAAAAGTGCCCCCGTTGAAGTGAATGTGGAGGAAAGTCTGACAGTTTGCTCAGTTTGGTCTCCAGTAGTTGTTGCAGTTTGTTTTGAGTTTGTTTTGTGGTGCAGGGTGAACCTTCGGAAGGAAAAAAAAAAAGTTTTCACTAGCGCTCTCAGACTTTTGGTCCTCATCGTACGTGATTGTTTGTCAGTTCATTCAGGGTTTGCCGATTTCAGGGCACGTTCCCAGCTGTTTATTTACAGTCAGTTTAAAGGGCGATACACAGGTTGGAAATATGTGAAGGACACAGAGATGGGTTACAATATCACACGGCTAATCACATCACCTGCATTACTCCATTATAGCAGAGTACATTCCAGGAAACATGCACATTTTTCAGTCGAGCTGCCCTCTCTCGGATCCCCCATGACTGTCCCATTGACCTTCAAAGAGCGGCACCATAGGAGACTGGACGTAAGACTGTGACCCCCTTTTCCTCCGCTCAGTGGTACCGGCTGCCACTTCCGTGAATGACGGGACTAGGTTATTTTGTGAAAACGGGGGGCAAAGGCTGTGACCAGGAGAGGCCTCTGTGATACAGAGAGGGAAAACACGTCAAGAAAGAAGCTGACTAAGGAAACAAGAGTCACGTTTTATCCCCGAGTTGCCCCGCTTAGCGAGGTTTTGAATATTTTTTGCTTCCTACAATTTTATCCAGCACAGTGCACATTGCTCTTGCGTTTCATGGGAACGGTATGAAGCCGAACTGGCGCCGTTTGTGGCAGAGGTATGCCTGAATACCTGAGTATAAAGCGGTCTAGGGATCCAGCATGTCCACTATGAGAACCTGGTGCACTTATATTATTACCAAATATATTATTAATATTATTCATATATATATATATATTACTAAGAACTGTTCCTGTTCATGTTTTCAGGCTTCAAAACAAACGGTATTCGAGAACTACAAAGAACTACAAAGAACCGGACAGGACTTACCCTTTAGATGTTTATCTCCGGCCCTCTGTGCCCCAGTCGATGTGCCGACTCCGGGCGACGTGTCCTCCCCCTTTTGGGAGTGCGAGGGCGGCAGGGAAGGTGGCAGCTTGGATTTGGACCTGTCCAATTACACCAACATTGGAATCAGGCAGCGTTTTTAATCAGAGTGCAATTCTGAACGTACAGTTCCCCTTAATGCCCTCGCCCTCGCCCTCGCCCTCGCCCTCGCCCTCTCGTGATCAGATTGGGACTGTGCCGGGTTATGAAAGACGGCGAGATATAGATAAGACCCAAGAACTCTATAAAGATATTTATAGCGTCCCACAGATTAGAGGTTGTATTTCATGGTGGATTTCACACTGACCACGGATGCCCGGCTGCCCTGAGTGACATTCTGTGGGCATGACGCTTACCAGGCGTTTGAGTCCGTCGTGCGGAAACCTTTAGCGAAAGGATTGCTGGCGATCTTCAGCTGCGTGATCTGTAAACAGCAAAGCGTTTTCTTTTTTGCCAATCTGTGCTGGGTTTGCGCTTGGAAAAACTTTCCAGAGTCAGTCTGGTAATTTACCCGGTGGTTTTGGTAGGCGGTGACGGCGATAAACCGCGTTTCAGGGAAGGCGAACGTGCAGAAGTTGCGGTGAGAGGAACGATGAGCGTCCCCGCACTGGTCCACCAGCACCACGTGCAGGCGTGGCTGATAGCGGTGCATGGAGCTCAGGATGATCTGCAAAGAACGTCGTCATGAACAAATCACACACTTTGTACTTGGACCTGCATTCGTATCTGGAGGTTTCTAAACATCTCACATAGCCGTTATCGTCAAGAAGGTTGTTGGTCAGCTTGAGGCGGTCGAACGAGACCGTCTGCTTCATCCACTGAGCGCCTCGCGCCGGCGAATCGGGGTGGAAATGCACTCGACCCGGGACTGGGGCGTCTCCACGACCGGCCACCAGCCACGACGAGTTATGGAAGGCGTACCTGCAGGGGGGAACACCAGGGACGCTCAAGTTCTCTGTACCACACAGAACCGGGTCCTAACCAAAACGCGAGCTGATGTGGCGACCCCTAACGGGAGCATCCGGAATGGCAACTGGAAAGGGCGGAAAGGATCAAGGCAAGGCCGACACACTGATAATCTGATACCTGTATCGCTTGTCGTCCAGTGGAATGAAGTCCATGAGCAGGACGTACTCGGCTGCAGGGTCCATGTCCGAGATGTGCACCTGGAACGTAGGAAACATCCTCCTTCGAAACGAAACGGAGACGAAAAACAGACTGGACATGACCAAAGACGCGCCTGATCTGAGTCCTGATTGCGCGAAAGCTCATCTGACCACAAGTCACATTTCACATTCTCAAAAACATAAGGTCAGGAAGCAGAGCCCACCTTCCCGCTTTGGTGACGATCATCTCCGTACCAAGCTGGTCAAACTGCTCCCAAAGCCGGTACGTTTCCAGCTGAACCTTGATCTGGGCGACCTGAGGGGCTTTGGCACATGTGGCGTTGTCCTCTGGAAGGCCAGTGAAAGCCGTCGTGCAGAACGCAGAGGCTAGGGGAAAGACAGAAGGAACATAAGGAACGGGACGGACGCGTGTACCGACGCGCTGGAGGAAGAAAGGACAGGACTTACCGTCCATCGCTGCAGAGGTGGAAAGGCTCCAGAATGAACGCCAACAGAGGTTTTTATACCCTCTGAGATTCCAATTGGAACTCGCGTCACCCGAGATGACGGAAAGACCAAGGGCCTTAAATATTGGTGACCGAAGACAGAAGCCCGTCAACGAATTCGGGTCCTGCTAGAAACCGATCGATCGTCCCTGCCTGCAAACTGGCGGCTGTGCTCAGCACCAGGGCTAATTGGAAAACCAGGACGGTACAAAGGCAGAACAGGCGAACGAGAGGAGCCCTCTGACCCCCTTGACTCTCAACTTTGCCCTCAGCCCCAAGGCCTTGCCAGGGAGCTTAAAACGGATCGCTTCATTATCTCCAGCTATTTCGTGGGGGCACTCCTCTCGCACGCAAATATTGTTTCGCCAGTTAAGACACAAAGCCCTGTAACCCTCGAATGCCCGGCCCTGTGCTCACATGACTAAATTAAATATTTTAAATAAATAGCATTTCCCGATAGAGCTACAACAGGGCTTTGAACCCGGCAAGTAGGTGGAAGGGGTTTTGTCTCAATACTTTTGACTTGTGGGTCTGTTTTGCGTGTGCGTTTCTGTATCAGGGGATGTAACGAGGGGTCTCTGAGTGCCCTGCGATGGCGTCGCGGTTTTTCGGTTACGGTTTGAATTTTCGTCGGTTGACGTTTGAATTTTGTCGGTTGGAATTTGAATCTAAACATCGCCTCAGTGGGAGATTTTATGAAATGGCGGCTTGAGTGCAGTCTGCCCAGCACTGAAACCTTTTTGAAAACATCCTTGACGTGGATCCAAAGCCACTTCACACAGAAGCCAATTTCTGTACTGTTTCAGCCTCAGGGGGAAAAAACACACACACACACACACACACACACACACACAACGGTTTGAACTGAGCCTCGGAGAGGCCGTTCTCCGAACCCGCCACACTCCCACTCGGCATGACTCGTGAATTTTAGGCTTTGTTTGCGCTGGTTTAAGGTTGAACGTTGCGCAGACTTTGCCCGATCGAACGCTCGCAGGGCGCCGTTATGGCCTGGTGTTGGCGGGACGTCGCCGCGGGGAAAAATACGAGGTTGCGTAATCCATCAAATACTAATAAAACCCGGTCAATAATCAATCGTCCGGTCGGGCTCGGGGTGACGGATTGTCCTAGAGCACCCAATTCAGGGTTTTATTTAACGCTCATTTTTAATTGAGGGCCTGGGGGAGGGGATGGGGCGGGGGGGGGGAGTAACGGGGGAGGTAAAATGGGCTCTTTAGGTTTAACAGTGACGACAAGGCGACCCCACGGGGATCTATCAGAGAGAACTGGAGACCATTTTATTTATTTATTTTTTAAATCTCAATTTTTATTGAGACGCTCGTTTGCATTGCTGACAGCGCGGAGAAACATTTCTACAGGCATTAAACGGTGTTAAAAACGATGCTTTCTAGGGTGAGATCAAAAGCGGAGGATGTGTTAAAGCAGCGAGTAAAAGTCCAGATGTTCCATCGGACCCCGGGACGGGGATGGAAAGTGCGTGCGATCACTCGAGGTGGAGCAGATGTACGTAGGAGAGGTTAACCGAGTCCTTAAAGGCCCTGCGTGGTCAGGCGGAGCCGTACAGGTACAGACGCTGGTAAAGGTGTGGTGGAAGGAAGATAAGTGTTTATGCGTCGAAGGCCTTCCAGACGGTTTCGTAGATGCGCGTGAGCTGGGGCTTGAGCTCCTCGGACAGCGCCTTGATCTTCTTTTGCAGCTCTCCCGATTGGTACTTGGCACGCAAGCTGCCGGCGCTCGCCTCGATGTGATCCCTGTACTCCTGGAAGTAGTCTCCGTACTTGGCCTTCAGGTCCTCGATCTGCTTGGTCAGCTTGTTGCGGATGATCTCGACGATGGGCGTCAGCTTGGACTTGGTCTCCTCCACGTTGACGTTGATCTTCTCCTTGAGCTCCTTCATTACGGGCTCCATCCTGGCCTTGAATTCGTCCAGCTGCTGGCGGTTCTTCTCGGAGTACTCCGTGAGCAGGGGCTCCAGCTTCTGACGGTACTCCTCCAGGTGCTTCTTGATCACCTGGCGCAGCTCTTCGCGCTTGGGCTCCAGCTCCTTGCGCAGCTCCTCGATGTCGTGGCTTATGGCGGCGCGGAACGAAGACACCGCCTGGACGATCTGGGGACCCAGGCCTGTCCGGACGGAGGAGAGGCTGTCGGAGGCGGACTCGAGCATGTGCTGGACGTTGTCCACGCTCTGAGTCAGGCGCTCCCTGGGGCGGCAGAGCACAGGCAATTAGGAGAGGCGCCTAAATAACGCGAAGGGACCCGGACCGGTGCTGCGATTCTTACTTGTATTCCTTGAACTCGCCGTCGTCCAGGTGGTTGATGGCTTTCAGGGCGCCCTCCTTGACCTGACCCAGGTAGGTCACGGCGATAGCCCTCAGGTGCTCGTATTCAGACGGGGCGTCGGCCTGCAGGAATCGAGCCTGGCAACCTGGGGAAGAGACGCGGTCAGCAAGGTGGATTCGACCGGTGGAACGGTAGGCGGTGGGAGGTAGCGGTTCTTACCTGCAGCCAGGAGAACGGCCAGAGCTAGAGCCACGAACTTCATGATGGATCTGGGAGAAGACAAGGAGGAGACGTCGAGTCAAAACGTTGGCGTTCAAAGTGCACTGAAAACCATCTGAAGGTCTTCAGAGCAGGATTACATAAGATGAACTAACACGCTAAAGCCCTCCCCGAGATCCCTGGCTTAAAAAGTGAAGATGTCCACGGCTTACCTGTTAGTCTAGCAGGTCTGGTAGAGACTGAAGAACTTGAGGCAGAGCGGTCTGTTTTATAGGGCCCTAGAAAGGGGGAGGGAATAGGGCAAAGGGTGCTTCGGCGCAGACGGACCTCACCGAGTAGTTGGGTACAATGGTCACCTGATGAGCAGAGGTGGGAACGTCCTTCATCAGTATTCACGCTCACACTTAGTGTCCCAACGGCGCCCGGGACTTCTGTTCAGAGCGCAAACAAAGAGGCCATTCGGACCGTTTCTAAAAAGCAAAGAGCAGAGAAGAGGCTTAAACTCGAAAGCTCGGCGAACACTGAACAAAGTGCCTTTCAGGGTTTTTCCCCCTCACTCACAAGGTTCGAAGAGAGCGTCGAGTCCGACCGCCGTGTCGCAATCTCCGTTATCGCTGCGCTAGGGGAGGGGGGTTTGGGGAGGGGGGACAAAAAAAAACAAAAAAAAAAAAACGTCCGAGTTTCTCCGAACGCTGCGTTTGAAGCGGTTTTAGGGGTCAGCACTCGCTGGCCACCACAGATGGACTTTGAGGCCTGCGTGGATGTGGCCGTGCGCGCAACGTGTCTGAACCTCGGCCTCGCCGGGGAACGAGGGCCCCATTCGAGAGGACGTGGAACCGTGGTTCTTATGGTTCCAGCCTGAACGTTCGAACGTTCCAACCCTGACCCCCTTTCCCCAGCAACCCTTTAAATCACTCTTAAAATCAAAGCAACGATTGGAAACTTCCCAATCTTGAGCCTGGGATTCTGGGGCAGAAACGTATTTTAAAAAAATAATAATAATAAATTTTAAAAAAAGGTGTTCATTTGAGTTTTAGAAGGTCGTGACGTTTGGTGGAGAAGGCCTTCGCCCGATGTTTTTCAGAGACACACTTTATGCGAGTCGTTTATGCAAAGTTGGCGAACGGCACGCATCATAACCTTTGATAGCAGCAAGAGATGAAACAGGACGTGCTACCTGGTGATCAGGAACTCGCCCCTGGACAGGGCACAATAAATATTTGACAAACAGACGGTAAGAGTTCAACCAGTGCAGAGTAACAGCCAGAACTCTCTTCTTTTTCTTTTTTTTTTTTGCCTTTTTCGACAGGCCTTTTTGATCAAAACGAACAATTAGTAACTCAAATACCCAGGCCACCTTTTTTTGGGGGGGGGGGGACGACAATTTCTCAATCCTAAAATCTAGGATTTTCAAAAGTGGGCTAACGTCGTTTTAACCAACGCACTCTAAATGCACTTTGGACTGACCACGGTATTCCAGGAGACTTTTGCCAAAAGTCTGAGACCACTAGTAAAACACACACACACAAACACACACTGTAGCAGGAGAACGACCCGAAAACACACCTCAAAGCTTCACACTAGCGACTCGACCTCCCAAAAAAAAAAAAAAAAAAAGATTAAGAACCCATGTTTGCAAACCCTGTGGAGCATTTCGGGGGCCCACACGAAGACCCATCGTTCCTACGTAACATCTCCGATCTGGAACACAGGCCGCTAAACAGACGCCGTTCAACACTTTTGGTCTCGGCTGGACGCTGGACGTCTTGCCTTAGACGTGCGGCCCCCAGAGCGCTCCGGGGTGCTTTGTTTTTTTTTTGTTTTTTTCTCAATTGAAGCCTCATGGAGTCACTTCAAATGGAAGTACAGGACAGATCAAGTCTTCAGATCTTTAGCGACGGAGACGCCCGGGCCGTCGAGCTGTTTGAAACCACAGGGGTTCAACCCGGGCCCCGTCAAGGAACAAAAGAGCTCACGGACAGGAAGAATGGGTAAGGACGGGGGTACGGGACAATGCCTGAGAGCTCTTATCAGGGAGGCGTGAAAGGAACGGCGCCTGGGTGCTTTTTTAGGGATGTGCATTTTAGAATTAGCATGTGAAAGGCGAAACGTGGGGGGCTTTACAGTCAACACGGGAAGGTTCGACAAAGCCTTTTGTGTTTCTGTAAAACAAGCCCAGGAGACGCCGGCTGTGTTAATGCTCCTAAAAACTAATCAGGGTAAGACCGATAAAGCGTCAGAACTTTGGCCCGGCCTTATCACCCAGATTACATAAAGCAGCACCATGTATTTATCAGGTTCACGTCTGGGCTCAGGCTGTTTTACTGCAGCTAATCATGAAGTGGTTTAATAATACAACCAGGTCTGTTCCACCTCACCATACTCAAATATACTCAAATCTCTTCCCGTTTGGGCCTTTTACGTTCCAACTCCCTCAATTCCTGTGGGCTCGCCCGCCACGTTATTCGGACCGTACAGCAGATGGTACGCTGGCAGGAATAAAGGGGCGCATTCGGACAGCCTGTGGGGTTACCGGCCATGCTCAGTCGGCCCCAAAGCGTGCCCAAAATGTGCCAAGAGAGTCACACCGTTACACCAGGAGCAGCCTGGCCTGCTGGCATGGTTGGATGGCTGGACCCATCATGTTTGCCGCGTGCTCTAGGCCGGAGCAGAAACACGAGGGCAGCCGGGCCACGTTTTTTCCCCCCCAATCTTTGCCCTACAAACGGCACCTACAACCATGGGACGTTTTTTGAGCGTCACTGAAATGGTAGCCCTGGTCGCTTCGTGCCCAAACGGGATACCGGGCAACAACAACGGGAGACGACGCTGAGCCTAAGCTAAGCTCAAAGTCCAACTTTGGTCAGAGAACAGCAGTCGAAGGACGTCGTAACGTCACCTCGGCCTCGTCCAGACGTCGAAACCTCTCAAAAAAAAAAACGATGAGTGGCTCGACTTTGTGTGGTATCTCTCGCTGATACGGGTTCCTGTGTCATTTACAGCTTACACAGCGAGGTCAGAGTCTGCTCTCCGTCAGCCTGATCTCATCAGTCCCCTATCTGTGCCAATAATGAATCAGGATAACGGACGGGTATCAGTAACAAAATGTGCTTAAGAGCTCTTTTCCTTCGCCTCACGAAGCGAAAACGTGATTCCAGCGCCTCTACGTTACTTGCGGACGGCGGAAAGATGCGACGGTAACCTTGTTTGCCAGGCTGTGCGGTGCTGAATTGGCACAGGGCCTGGCCGAAGTGCTGGACCAACAGGTTGAAGGTTCAAACCCAAACACTGCCCCTGACCCAAAGCGGCTCTTCTAGGTCGTTGCGGGACTGAACCAGGGTCCAAACTTGGGTTGTAAGATTTGTTTTGGATTAAGTTGACCGAAAGCACAGCACCTGTTGCTATTGCTCTAAACCAAATTCCATTACTGAATAGAGTTTTCTATTTAGGGAGTTTTGTGGCCATCGGTGAGTATCAGGTGCCATGTGGGACGGTAAGCTAGCAGAAAACGTTGGTATCGGACAGACTTTGTTCTGCCGCCTACACGGCCGCCAAGGTTGGTACAAATCAACACCGCTTGATCCGATATTAGATATTAGAAGAGCAGGTCTGTTTGGGATATTAAGCTAATATTTAGCCTGACAGTTCACGATGTCCGGGCCAACTGTGCTAAAGGCACGAATAGGGTCCTCAAACAAACGCCCACACACGAACTGTGCTGAAGAGGATTCGGATCCACGGGGCAAAAGTGTTGGGACGACCAAACATTCACACCCGTTCTAAATCCATTCGGAATCTGCGCCGCAAGATTTGAGGATTTTGATGATGCCCGTTCGTTCACTGTGAATCCAAACGGCTCCAGAGTCCAGTGGATGCGTCCTTTACAGCACTCCATCTTCATGACGCAAGGCTAGCATGTCACGAAGCTCCTGGCACCCAGTTTTAGGGCCGAGGTTTAATGCCAGGGGAGGTTTGGAATTTTGGTTGGTATCGTTTAGTCAGTGCGCCCCTCCGCACCGGGGGAAGGGGGGGGGACTTTACGTGGTCCCTAAATGCCTCCACGTTGACGATGGTCATCAGGTGCGGTCCAAACACTTCAACACCAGGGGGCGATCAAAAGCAGCTACCGCGACACGATAAAGACTACATGTAAAAGCCGCACCGTATTCCTCGTAACGGTTAACACGCCCCCAAGGTTTCCTCGTCCCACAGTGCACCCCGGTGCCCCCGGCACACAGTCGACCTCTGCGACTACGCAAAAGCAGCACTCACCTGACCAGACGACTTCTTCCTCTGCTCACGGCGACTAAGCAAGTTCCGTGGGACACTCCTGAAAAAAAAAAACATTAACCATTTCTCTGAACTGCTCCCGGTTCACCTTTAGCACCCGTGCCCAACACCCTGGCACCGGTTCACTGTTGGTAGGTACTCACCACCGTCCCTGCGGCTCTCAGTTCGATGGTCATAGCATTTTCTCCCGCGTCCAAGACACCGAGTACTCCATTTATACATATATATATATATATATAGCTATAAAGCATTCTAAAGCATACTATAATATACGCTGCGAGGGCTCAACGTCTGGCGACCGTGCTGGATTGCAAGCCGTGTTGCCAAGTGTAGCCTCGGTTACCCGAGTTGTGGTCCTACGCTACTGTAGCCCACCTGCTTCAAGGTTAGTCACGTTGAGAACTGTCCTCGCTGCCCATGTTCAAAGTTTCAGAATGGTTCTCAGCACATAAACGAAACGGTGACAGCAGCCGTTGAGCGCAAGGCGGATTCACGACCGCGAGGCCCAGGAAAGAATAACGAAGAACTGATGGACGGAATAACGATAAAGCAAAAGCCCAGGGCCTCAACCAAAGTGGGTTAGGAAATATATTTCAGATGTTTTAAATTACAATAAATCAAATGCCATATCATTTTAAAACAAACGACCGTGTCAATGCGACCCCCGAGAAGAATAAGGCTTAAAAAAAAAAAAAAAAGACATTATGAAAGTTCACGCTAAAAGTAAAGGTACTGTTGCGAGAAAAGGCCGGTCAGGTTCCCGTGGACACGTCTGTCACAGTGGAGACCTCAACAAACACGGCGGCTTATCAGCGATACGTTTCGGGTTCACCTTCGAGGGCTGGTTTCAATCAGTGCAAAATCGGAGAGCCCACTTTACCCCACCTGGAAAAAAAATCCAACCTGTGCCTTCATGTTGATTCACAGTGCAATGTGAGAAACTGCATGGAAATGAGCTCTGAAATATCCAGACTTTATCCCGCTTTAATGGTTCTGTTTAGTGACTAAGAAAAACATTCCAACGTCACTCGCTCCGAAGTTACGCTATTAAGACCCAGATCACGTTATGTAGCAAGCTCTTCCTATCGTACATGCGACCTCTCTGGGTCTCTCAGAAGAAACGTTAAAAAAAAAAAGCCTGGATCCTCCTTTCTAAAGTGGAATTAGCAATACAACAGCGTCGTTAACGAAAAAAGTCACCTACAGTACTTCCATTCTTCTTTTTTTTTTTTTTTTCCAAGAAAACAACAGTACTGACCATTATTGAGCTTTACGAACAAAATCAAGTACATAATCAAGTACAGTGGAGGCATTCATGAAAAAAAAACGTACAAATGACATTGCATAGCGTAGAGAAGAAACAAAAAAAAACAACTCCACTGTTTTCTTTCACCCTATGAACCGGTTAGAGCTGGCAAATCAGCGAACAAAGGGAAAGGGTTAAGGGATGGTAGGATTTTGCTCCCACAGATGCGGCCCTAAATAAAGTGACGAATTTGAAAGAAAAAAAAAATAATGGCAAAACAAACTTTTAAAGGAAAACATGTTTTGCAGACGATATTAAAACTTTAGAACATGATATCCTTAGTTGTTGACGTCCGGGTTTGCTGATTCAATTCACTCTGAAGTAGGAACTACATTTTGTTCTCTGTCTGCAGAGACCACAACAAGCTTTGTGTCCGTTTTTCACAACGCCTTGTTTGCGTTTGATGGTTTGTTGCTTTGACTTGCATGGATCTTCAAGCATCTGGCAACTAGTGACACCTAGTGGCTCCCCAAAGCCACTGCACCCTCACTACACGATTTGGAGCCATAAAGGGGCGTCGATCAAAAGAGGGAAAAGGAGGGGGGGTGTTGGTGGTGGCGGCGGTCTCGGGTATGGAGGTCAGGCAAGTGAAGCGGCACCTTGGCAAAGATGGATGGCAACATGCGTCAGGGCTTAGTAGGCGTCTTTCTGAGTGTGCATCTGCTCCTGGATCTTCTGCAGCATCTCCTGCATCCGCCGCAACTGTAAACAAAAAACGGAACAAACAGTCCAGCATGAGGTGGCTTGCCAATAGAGTTTCACGTAGGGCACAGAAGCAGGCGGTACGCAACAAACAAGCACGGTGATGGAATCAGAACAGAATCAAAACCTTCTAATCATCTTGTGCACCTACAGGATCAATATTAATATGTGCTAAGACTCACTAAAAGCCCCTAAAGGTTAGCAGTGCTGTATATGGTGATCAGGGGACCGTTTTGGACACCCAACTACGTGTGCCTCATACGACCAAGTAACTAAATGGCATTATGGCAATATAAAAAGAAACATGCAACGGCGGGCCAATCGAAAAATCCCAGCGCAACCAAAATGTGGTTCTGTTTTGTATTTGCCTACAACGGGACACCCTGGGTATTTTCTTTTCTGTCTGACTGACACACACACACACAAACACACAAACACACAAAGCTAGGAAACGAGGCTTAATAACTACTTGCAGTGGGAAGTGGCCATGCTTGTGAACACTGGTTGAGATCTCGAATATTGAAACCATTCTGACAGCAGTGGGTTTAGAAGATTTTAATAGAGCATAAGGTCAGAAACAAACATTTCAGCTACTATAAAGCCAAAACAAAACAATTTAATACCTATCCCTGTGTCACTGGACAAACCTTTTGTTATAACCCTAACACTGGTACTAGGCCAGGGCAATTCAGGAGAGCCGTGTTGTCATGAACCATCTGGTGTAAAGTGCATCGCTTTGGTGTGCAGGCTTGGATGTCTTAAACACTAGCTTCACTTCATAAATCGCTTCGATTGAATTAGAGGTTGCTTGGACAAATTTATGTTAATGACATGTTCGTAGGAAACGTTTATTATTCGAAGACACCGACTGAAAACAACAAGTCGTCTCGCGGCTCTGCAGCGCCCCCGCGGGGTTTCAACGGGAAATCCGATGGTCAAATGCGGTACTGCAAGATGCTCGCCTCACAAACACCAGACTATTTCATATAAACGCATATCTGTCGTATTATTCAGCGAGTTTACGTTCAGCTACGAAGATGACAGACAGCGAATTAACTGTCACGTATTTTCTTTGTCGGACTATTTTCCCTACCTACATTTTTAGTATTTCAAATGAGAAGCGCTGTGGCGGGCAAGATGGCGGAGACACGGTTATCGTGTTCACGCTCATTTGAAAAAGCAGCCACCTCAGGGCATAACTGATTTTTGCCACAGCTGTCATTGATTGATTGATTTGGTTCATTAAACATCGCTGAGCGAAGTGAAAGGCATACAATCTACCATGGAAATGTCTTCATTTGGACCTACACAAGTAAAAAGTAATAATATAGATGGCTAAATACCCAATTCAAACACGTATAAATATGGATTTTGTCCCTCTTCTGACACTTTCTACTGGATTTCGGTCATTGTGTACGTTGTATGATGACGACTAAAAACACATCCTAGCATTGAGTAGGGTCAGTTTTCATTTAAAAAAAAAAAAAGGTGCAAATGCAACCCAAAACCCAGTTAGCGGACTCGGGAATGGTGCACAGTAGTGACGGTAACATCGTAGACCTATATCATCGTGTTATATCTATCTATATTGTAGTTTTGAGTCTTTTGTAAGTAAATAAGTTCATAAAATTAATGAATACATAAATTAACAAACAAATAAGTTAGAACTGCACCGCATGCTACATTAAACATACAAGAATAAATTAGCACGGAAGCCCCCAAGAAAGCCTTTGTTAGTTCTACTTGATCGGGCTTGTTGAAAGGTTAGCGTGCGGGTTCGGATTTGCTCGAGCACCCGATTGCCGCTCTGTTTCTGGAACAAGAGGCTGATGGCGACTGGCTGAGGAAGGCGAGTGCTGTACCTCTTCGTCTTTCTCTCGGATCAGTTTTTCCGTCTCGTTGTCATTGGAAGCCATGGGAATGGGGAAATCTGTGCCACTCTCTCGGGTTAGTTTGCTGCAGGGAAACGAGGCAAAATAAACACTCCATTCGTCCTGTCCTTTTATATACAGGTACATGTGCAGGTTTATCAACGTCCGTTTCGCTTTAATGGCCTAGGATTTGAAAACTAAAACTAATTTATAACAGAAGGTTAAAATTTGCACGCGGTGGCCATAAACGGGCTAAAAATGCTCAACGCTATAAAGCGCAGCCAGGCATATAGTACCAAGAGTATACAGGTCTGTACCGCAACGAACCATTTATGTACATTACCTGTATTTCCTGTATTTCGCGTTCCACTCGAGTCCCAGTGTTTTTCGGCGGTACGTCCGAAGCTCTGAAGCAATTATATATCGTCTGCATTCAGTTTTGCTTTTGAAAAAGCCCTTTATATTTGTACCGTGGCTCCAAATCTGGGCCGAAGTAAAGTTAGCGAGACTAGCAATTAAAAAAAAAATAAAATAAATAAATGAGGATGGAATGTGCACGCGATGGCCCGCGTTTCCAATTTTGCAAAGGAAAAGATGCAGCGTTAACAGTTACCGGACGGCACATTACTAAACGTTTTCGTATCGTCTTGTAAGGCTATTGTTTAAAATAAAGAATCACGTGCAAAGTGTCTAAACTAAACTAAGCGACGCCGCTAATGTCCGGTCAACGTCCATTTTGGTCAACGACCCGTTTCAGAGATCGTAAAGCGGGTGTCAAACGGCACGCAGAATGTCAAAACAATAGGAAACGGCCGATTATTAGGAAGAAACCTAGTCCCGACCAGCTTCCCCCTTTTGAAACCTTAAATATATGTAAATAAACGGAGACGGAAAAAAAAAAAAAAAGTACATTTTGCCGAGGCAGCTCTGAACGGGTGATGATTGCGTGTGGTGAGTACGAGTGTCTAATCAGAATGTCAGACGTTCTCTAGTTTTCGGTTGAAAGCGAGTAGCCAGGTATTGCTGATTGAATCCGTCTGTGTAGGGGGGAGTGGGGGGGAGTGGGTGCGTACTTGCGGTTGCGCTCTTTCACCACCATGCGCGTCATGCTTTGGATGCACTGAGCTCTGTAGTTCTCGTAGTGAGTTTCCCGCGTCACGTCCTTCAGGTCCTGCATGTGCGTTCGCACCAGCATGTTCCTGAGCTTCACAAAATCACAGTGTGCCGAGTTCTCGACTGGAAAACACGGAAGAAGCACGGGCTGACTAAGGGTTAGGGGCCACCAGACCATGAGGGAGGTCACGTTTACGCTCCGAACAATAAACCAAACCCCGTTTCAAAAAGTTCCTTCTGAAAGATTTCAGAACGTCTGACGTAAATTACCTTCTACGATGCCCCAGGGGTAGAGGCGACCCCGCACCCTCTTTCCTTTAGCCTCCACCACCGTGTTACTGCCGATTACAGCGAACGGAATACTGTCCTGCAGATGAAGAGGGGAGAGAGAGAGAGAGAGAGAGAAAGGATCGTCGTCCTCGGCTGCACGCGAAGAAACACACACTTTTACATTTACTGCATTTTAGGAGACTTTATTCTCCTCTTTATTCAGAGGATCCGCCCAGCTGGAGGTCACAGGTCTTCAGCAAGGGTTTTGACAGCGGCAAGTTAAGATCCCAACACGCACAGCGCGCAGGTATGGCTCAAGGGCGCTGGGACGCAAACCCACGCTGTTTGATGCTGGGTTTGTGTCCACATTTCGAGTTTCAAGCTTCATTTCCAGATCTAGTTCGACTTCTGGTTTCAAATACAACAATGGAACGGAACGTCCATGCTGACTGATCTTAATACAGCACCTTCAGTTCCTGGTCCTGCTGCTTGAAATCGTCGTCCTCGTCCGAATCGCAGTCAGGAAACTGGTAGATCTTGATCCCGTACTGCTCGATCTCCTCCCGGATCTGTCAGGGACATGAGGGACAAGTCGGAAGTTACAGAAAGTACGGATTACACGTTCTGAAATGGCTCTCGTTCGCTTCACCTCGCACTGAATTCTGACTTGTTACTTGGGCCGGACCGCTTTGGTCACATTATTCAATCTCAAGTCTCTCCACCAAGCCTCCTAAACTGCAATTAGAACCCACCCCTCCGTGCCACGCCCCAGGAAAGCCTTTTCCTTCATCTAACCCCAAACGTAAGCACCTCCGACTCCACCACCGGTCACCACTGGAACTCGAACGCTGAACGCACAAACTAAACGGCCGTACAGAAACCGACCCAGTTCCTATTTTTGAGGCCCTCCATTTGTGGGGTAGTTTGCCCTCCAGGGGCCGTGGGAACCATCAATTAGGGGCTTTGTTTTTTCGAAATGAAATTCAGACTGCCCACGACAATAAGCTACGGCTTGGTCACGGTTGGACGTTTCAGCTGGAGATCCCAAAGCTGCATCCAGGAGCACCACGCGTGATCAACCTTTTCAACGTGGTTTGGACCCTGTTACCAGCCGTTCGCGCCGAATCTCATTACAAGCGTGGCGTGAGCTAGAGAGGAGAAACATTCAGTGGAATCAGTGCTGCACGATTAAACGCCTCACTTCCTTCCGTTAAAGCTCAATGCACGTTTTTCAAAGCATAGTTTCAGCGTCTCGGATGAGATCTCGCCTTGATTTTCTTCTTCTTGACTTCGGTGGGAGTCAGGGTGTCCGCCTTGGCCAGGACCGGCACGATGTTGACCTTTTCGTGTAGGGCTTTCATGAACTCCACGTCCAGGGGCCTGAGACTGGGAACAAGCGAGACACGGACGGAAATAAACAAACAAGGCCAAGACGGTGGATTAAAACGGTACCTACAATGGTATAACGGTACCTACATGCATGCACTTTCTGGTTGTATTGTAAGTT
>JAUZST010096520.1:0-44928 GCA_034779995.1 Parotocinclus haroldoi
GGCAGAGGTGGGATTTGAACCCTGGACCTTCTGGTCCAGAGTCCAGTACCTTAACCGCTAGGCTACCACAGTCCACACATTAATCCACATGGGGGTGCAGGCCAGCCGTTGCTCACTTAGAAACTCTGGGCGCAAGGGCAGAAACAACCCTAGAAGAGGTGGCAATCCATTGTAGGGCACACTCAACAGTCAACAGTTCTGGGCCATTTTAAAGATACCAATTAACCGAACACGCATGTCCTTGAGTAAACCCACGCAGACACGGGGAGGACCCAGGCCGCTCCACCCTGGGATTGAATCCACGACCTTCTTGCTGTGAGGCAGCGGGGTTGCCCTGTATTGAGTTTGTTGTGGAAAATCAACACATTGGAAATTGGCCAGGAAAATGCTTGGATAAGACTTGATCAGCTAATTCTGTGCCACAGTTGTGGAAAATCTGAATTGCTCAACTAATACTTGATCAATAACCCCCAAACACAACCCTATTTATCACTGACCACATATCTTAATAGCTGATGGAACTGCATTAACAATTTAGAAAGTGATTCAGCAATTCAAATTAAAAGGCAAGTACAAGTCATTGGTTAAACACATTTGCTTGAAGAAACTGCACTTCAGACTGACATTTTTGCTTAAAAATGTTTATTAAATCAGAGGGATTCCGACATAAAAAGGTCTTTAATAATAATGCCGTTGCTTGTGTAGGAAAGCAGTGAAGGCCACTCTGGTTTTGCTTCCCCTCCTTGGCATCACCTACATGCTGTTCTTTGTCAACCCAGGAGAGGATGAGATCTCACAGATCGTCTTCATCTATTTCAACTCTTTCCTCGAGTCTTTTCAGGTAAGGTTAACCCTAACTCAGCATTTTGCAAGTCATGGAGGAAGGACAGAGTGTGTGCATGAACCGTGGATAACAATTTTTAATTGGAACAGCCTTTGTTACTTGCCAACTGTGAATAAAATGTACTCTTAATTAGAGCAAAGCTAGCTTAGCTGTTTGGGGAGTCGTTCATTTGCATTTTGCTAGTTGTGCAGATCAGTTTCTTGAGAGGCCAGGGTGTTTTTTCTTTTCACCATGGACTGGATTAATGAAATATTTACATAATTGTCACCCTGTTCTCTTGCCAGCCTAAAAACATAATGTATCCATCTGACTTGGCCTCACTGTTTGATTGTGAAAGTGATTAATTCATTAATCTCTGCTTTGTGCAACATCTTAAGTAGTGACCTGTGTTAACATGTAAATCATTGACTTATTGACTGCCTTTCGCTTGTTTTTCTTGGATTTGAATAATGAATGAGAAGGATAATTTCTTCACCACAGATGTTTGGGATTGATACATTTAGGTCAGTTATTCTTATTTCTATACAGCTGTAAGATGTTGCTTGCGGCATGGATTTAAAGTAAGGTAACCACAAATAGAGACTACTGTAGAGTTAGAGGAATGCAGTTGGTTCAAATGACACAGAACAATTAAACATGAATTACAAATGAAAGTGAATTAAGTCATACTTTGTTTCTTCTAATTACATAGCTTAAGTACTGCATATTGTTTTATTTTGTGCCATAATCAATACTTACTGGCCATTTCATTTCACCTGGCTAGTACTGGGTTAGACCCACTTTTGGCTTCAGAACTGCCTTCCTTCTGGCATAGATTCAACAAGTTGCTGGAGATTTTAGGCCATATTGACATGGAAGCATCAGACACTTGCTGCAAATTTGTTGGCTATACATCCATGATGTGGATCTCCCGTTCCTTTATGTCCCAAAGATTGAGTACTGGTAAATCTGGAGGCCATTTAAATCAAGTAAACCCATTATCATGTTCAAGAAAGCAGTTTAAGATTAGTTTTGTGAAATGGTTCCTTTACCTGCTGGAAGTAGACATCAGAAGATGGAACACTATGGTCACAAAATAGGGATGGACAACATTCAGGTAGGGCTGTGTGTTTCAAACAATTCTAAGTTGGTGTTAAGGGGTCGATGTGTGGCAAGAAAAGATCCCCTTCTCCATTACACCCCAACAATCATTGTTCTTTTACCTAATCTGATGCTCAGTTTGGACTTCAGCAGGTCATCTTGACCATTTGTGGTAAGGAGCAGTTGAACATGTGTACATTAATGTACCTAAAGTGGCCAGTGAGTGTTAATTACATGGACTAATATTTATGGATGCCCAACCTCAAAGCATCTCATTCAATACAAGTCTGGAACTGATGCTGTCCTGGCTTAGATCAAACGTCATGGTCCTCTTCATTCCAGTCATGTTCCATCTTAAATTTGTCAAACCATCGTTATGGTTTTTTTTAAGAGAACCTGTTCAGCTGCTACTGTTTTTGTTGTACTATGCTACTATATTTGATTGTATGTTTCTAATTCTGAAACCTTTAACTGAAACCACTTATTATTTGGTCAAATCATGTTCAGTAGTATAGAACTGTATTACAAGAGAAATACGAACATTTTCACATTGTCTAGTGATAAAATTAATGTTAAGGTAATGTTAGCACATAAGGTGGTCAATGAAATAACCTGTTTTTCATTTTTTCAATTTGTCTGCAAGTAATTTATTTTATATAAAGCATGTGCACCCTTGTTGCCTCGTTGCACATGAAATGCCCCTTAAGATGTCATCATCTTCTTCTTCCTGCTCTTCTCTCTAGGGCTTTTTTGTCTCTGTGTTTTACTGCTTCCTGAACAGTGAAGTAAGTAAACTATTTTGGTCCACATTCCTCTCTCACTTTGTGCTTCCTTCCTATAACAACCTTCACTCAGTTCACACCAACAGCAGCATGTTTGCAGCATGTACCCTGGGGAGGATGGTGCTAAAAACACACTTGAAGTCAAGGGTGTCCAATGCCTAAAGTGCAGCGCAAGCTATAGTAATCTGGCCAGATTCCCTCTGTCTGACCTAGTCAGTCAATAGGATCATGCTGACAAACAGCACAGTCATAAAATATTCATCCATGTGAAAGATAATCCTGGGCAAAAATGCACAGAAGCTTTTTCAGGAACACATGCTGAAAACCAATACTTTAGAGTACTATCTGGGCTAAATACGTTTTTTACTAAATACTGATCTAAAGTATATTTTTATTTGTGGATTTGTCTACATTTATTTTCAGGGCATTAATGGCATTTGCAGCATTTAGTAGCCATCCTTATTCACATTATTATACCGTATTATACATTTATTATTCACTTACAATTTGTTACGTAGCCTACCTTAGACGCCCGGTGCACTCGTGGTCGGTCCAGTCGCCATTAAAGAGCGTCCGGTGAAGGCGGTTTATATCGGGCGCATGTTTTACGACGTGATATCGTACACCTGGGGGCTCTACTATAAAAAAGGAGCTCCCAGCATTGTCTGTTGCCGCGTCGTTAACGTACATACGGTTCTTTGGTCGCGTCACGACTCATTTAACAAACGCACGGTTCTTCGGTCGCGTCACGACTCATTTAACGAACGCACGGTTCTTCGGTCGCGTCGCGACTCATTTAGGGAACGCACAGCTCCTTGTTCGTATCCTTTAGTCCTTTGCTAAGGTAGTCGGTAATATCCTAAGGCATTTAGAGCCAACGGATGCATACGAGGGGAACCTCAGAGGTAAATTTAGCCCTGTAGGGACAGTTCCTAGGTGTACGCGTTCCCGTTTTCGCTCGGCTCCTGTCGAGTCTTAAGCCTCCGCGATCCTATTGGTACGTGACCCGGTTCCTCTTCTGCGTGCCACACTGCACTCTCGAGCTCGCGCTTGCCCTCTGGCGCTTTGGTGCGCTCCAGCGCCACTCGATTTGGAAGACAACATCGGCCCAAATCGGCTTCTTGTCGTGCTCTGAGCACGCTTGACCCTTGTCTCGCCAGCTGGGGTGCCATTCCCATTCGGGACTCATCCCAGCTTCGCGATTTCCCCTCTTGTGTTTTGTGGAGTGGAGAGCCTTTTGCTCTGCATTTTTACATTTTTACATTTCCCCATTCTTATTATACGTCATGGGGTTCCTTCAGTCCCGCATCTTTGGGGCAACACCACAGATCATAACACAATTTTCCCATAACAAAAATTAAACATGGTTTTACTTTGGAAGTTTATACTAACTATGGTTCTTGTATAGGTATCCAAGATTCTAAAATGAATATGATTATAGCAGAGATATGGACTTGTCACACATTCAGTAGTTGAGTGTTTTTAACTCGTAATACCATATATAACAGTAGTAATATAGATACCATAGATACAGATCCTGTGTTTGCAATTTAAGGTAAAGATTAAGTAACTTTAAACTTAAAGGCCCTACTCAGTGGCCCAAAGGTGTGAGCTTGGCAAAGGTATAGTCTTCTGTTTATTAATCCAAAGACAATTCCGGATAATCAAGTGTACAGCAATGCACATGGTTCAGGAGAATAAACTTAGCGGCAATCATTGCTGTGAATGGGAAAATGAATTCAGTTACCTGACATGCTAGCCGTGTTAAAGCAAGCTACATTCATCATTATAGAAATAACAAGAGCTAATGTGCAAATACCACAGTGCCTCACAATCTGAAGTTTGAGATTCCTGGAAGCAATGCCAGTACAGGTATGTGCTGTTTAACGACCGTCCAATTAAAGTCTGTTGCTTTAATTCTTAATAAATAAAAATCTGTCTTGAATACGTCCAAAAACATCTGAATAACAGAAAACTAGTATGAGCAAACCCATGTGACAATTCAGACAGAAAAGAGAATTGCAGTCTTTAAAGCAGTAAAAAGCATTACTTTTAAATTTTATAAAAGATATAAAGATAGGAATGACTGTATTGCACTGTGTTTATATTCTTAATATTCCTAGGTTTAAAATAAAGCACAGTATCTAGATTACTATGCGAGGCATAGCGCTAAACAGCATACCACTGGATTCATTATCAGGAGCGTCATGGATTGGGTTTCAATGGCCAAGTAGTCCCACAAAACCCTAGGATGGTCCTGTATAATGTCAAATATGAAATCAAGTGGTTTAAAGCACAGTGGAAACGTTCTTTGAAGAGATGAATTTGCTTTAAAATCCTAAAGTCTATTAGTTAATGGCCATTTGATTGTGGATAAATGCCCTTTTGACATGGTTCCATTTAATTGTTGTCCCTTTGTCACAAATTCCCAAGGTAAAACAGCAATTTTAGGGAAAGAATACTGACTTGTGACAGCAGTGGACACTTAGTAGACCGGCACTATATTACTAAATGGAAGATGAACTATAATAAGCTCACCCTAGCTGCCTCTGTTTGACTATTGAAAACAGCACTTAACCTGCTCAGATCAATTGTAATCATTCAGAATAAGGGACAACCATTTAATGCTGAAAATAAAACATAAATGCCAAGGCGTATCACATGATCAGTGCCAGAACCTTCAGGATGGGTGTGTGACTGAATTGCAGTGAATCTCTGCAGTGATTTTCCAGTCTCTAGCCTTCCCAAATGCTGTTATTGCAGCAAATGGTACGCTGTTCCATAGCCAATGGATTTGGACAACGATGTTTAAGAAGCATTGACAGTGTAGTGTACCGCATGCTTACTGTACACATAAGAAATTTCAAACAGTCTTTAGTGTGTAATTAAATGAGCAATTGACCAAAGGGTCACCCTGAATCAGGTACTGAAATCGTGGTACGAAACCAAACCAAGCCATGCTATCTATTACCAGCCTCACTTCGAGAAGACAATCGATGTGTCAATGATAAGACCCAGCCGCTCCCATAACCGACACTTGAAATACGAGCTAAATACAGTCTGAAACTAAAAGTAAATGACAAACTGTAGAGTCAAGGTGGCAGCTTACAAATTATTCTGTGATTGGATAAGACTTTTATCAGACTCGTGTAGAAAATACAGGAAATTTGTATGCAATTGCAAAAGCATCTGCCAGCTTCCTTGGGATTGACCAAAGAAGAAACTGAAATAGAGGATTGAAGGAAATCAATCTTTTTAGAAGGGTATTAGCCAATAAACCCCTTATACTGACTCTTTCCTGCAGAACCCATTTATCCATTGTGTGTTTTGTTGTTATTTTTGTTTACATAGTCCCTGTGTTTTCTGTTGAATCTTATTTTTTTTAATATTACAGCATTTTTAATACAACAAACCAAAAGTTTGGTGTCCTGAAACTTTTGCACTGTGCTAGATAAATTTTTTATTCTAGATATATTTTTTAAACATGGAAACATTACTAAACTTGAATGAATGAACAGGTCTTGGTTGAGAACACAAATGTGTAGGATGAACTACATTTCGTGTAGCGCTGTGATTTAAGGTTATACATTTACATTTACTCATTTAGCAGATGCTGTTATCTAGAGGAATTTACAACTGATAAAGTATTCCTGTATATAACTATAGGAAATGTTTAGCAAAAAAACGTTTGTAGCTACATTAGTCTTGTATTTTATAAATAAAACACTGACCTGTAATAATTCCAATTGCTGCTTCAAACAAACATTGTTTGTGTACAGAGTAGGAATTAGTTCCAAAGATTAAGTAACCAAATACTTGGCAAGCTCCATATGAAATGTTCCTTGGGGCATCAACAATTACACAGCACTGCTGTACTGGTTTCTCTTACTCATAAAAGATACCCATGTGAAAGATTAGCAGAACAACACGTTTTTATGCATGTTCAGATTACACTAGTGTACAGGCAAATTGATTCAGACATGGAAAGAGTTGAACTCAACTCATTTTGAGCTGCTGAAAACAAGAAAAATGCATAAAGTTTGATATTGGCTCTAATTTTCATGATACCGGGATACGTAGATATTTCTTACAGATGAAGATTGCAAAGCAAGATGATGCAATCTTAATTTAACTTCTCCCTCTATCAGTCAGACAGCCAGCATTTTTACCGTTCGACTTATATCACCGTTCAGTTATTCCGTGATGCCTCGCATTTGTATTAATACAGCAAATATTCTGCTTTAGCTGTAAAGAAGTGACTTTTGAATCACAAAAGCCAGGTGCATAAAATGTGACCAGCATCAGTGGTGCCTCTGTGCCTCTAGTAACTTAGAGGGGGTTACCCTCATGCTTGGTCTCCAGGGTGGATAGACAAGGAAGTGCTGTTTGCTATGTAAATGGGACAGTCGAGCAAAAGAAGAATGCTACAAGAAAAGACATTTGCTGCAGCCAGGGACAAAAATGTTCTTTATCCAGCACTTGTTAAGAAATCTATATATTTCTGGAACAGAACAGTTTTTAAATTTTGTTGAGTGTTATTGCCTCCAGGATAGTTGGCACACTTCAAAACGATGGTGAATAATTAATTTTTAACATATCAAATCAAATGCAAGATTGCAGCATTTAAATACATGAATACCATCAGAGGTGGCCGAAGTGCACACAATCTTTATTTAAGTAAAAATAATACTACTCAAGTAAAAGTTGAAGTGTAGCTTATGTTTTACTCAAGTAGACATAAAAGTATTTCCTTACAAACCCCTTTTCCTAACTCCATTTTTGAAACAGAATGTCACATACTGAGGACAACATCCATGGTAGTGAGGTTACATACTAAAAACTACTACTAAAATGCTACTGCAAAAATCATACAGGTGACATTATCGACTTTAGCAAACCACAGCCACAATATGATAAAACATCTTCAGACAGTAGGAACCAAAATATTTAAACACTCTGGATTTTTTAATTAATGTTTTATATATATGCAATACATCACTCATAACTAGACATGCCAATATTCAGTAATGCAGTAATTCATGATATTTGACCCAAACAATAGATATAATCGACTATTTGAAACAATATCACTGCACTTTAGTCAAAAAACTGCAGCTTCACCAGAATTAGGGCAGTTCTTTTGAACTCTCCACTACATGACTTTATTTAAAAATATATTATAAAGCTATTGTGTCATTTTGGTGTGTGCACCTTTGTGCCAGTAGTATTGTGTCAACCTAGGTTTCTAATTTTTTTTGCTTTTTTAGATGTCTGATGAAAATTGCATGGATAAAAAATAGATAGATAGATAGAATAGACAAATAAATAGATTAATAAAATATGAAGTAACAAGCCTGTTTTGAAAATGTAGTGAGTAGAGAGTACAGCTTTTCTATTGAAATATAACAAGTAAAAGTGTTATAATATGTGGCTGACCCAAGGATGCGGGGATGAAGGAATCCCACTATGTATAATAATAATGGGGAAATAATATATAAACAAAGTGAAAAGGGGAAAAGAGGAGCGAAAGGCTCTCTAACGCATGATAACTTAAAAGGGAAAAAGGGCATGGCGCTATGTTGCATCCCATGGGAGATCAACGCGCGAATAATTCACGAAGGCACGGAAGCGCCAAAGGGATGTGCAGTGATCATGATAAGGCGCTGATTTGGAACGTCTTCTAAATCACGTGGTGCGGAGGAAACTAAGAAACTCCAGAACGGCAGAGGGCGAGCATGAGCTCGAGCGCTCATGCAATGCAAAAAAGCCATGCGTGTGTTATTTAAAGCTCGCAGCCGGGACCCAGCCAGGGCGCGTCTCATTTGGAGCGGGCAGCCGGCTGGGATAAAGGCGCAGGAGCGCCAGAGGGCAAGCGTCAGCTCGAATGTGCCTGCAGTGCAAGAGCGCACAGCCGACTGAAGTGAGACTAGGCAGGAACCGAGGACGGGAACGGGGAACCCTAGATATATCCCTATGGAAGCTATGCTACCTCCGAGGTTTCCCTCGTACGCGTCCCTCGGCACTACAAGCCCCAGGACCTTACCAACTGACCGTAAACGAACACAGTAACTCACATCGCGAACGGAGGCCCGAGCGAACGGTTAGCGTGTGTGTCAAGGTGTACGCGCGTGTGCGTGCGTGGTCAGGCATGCAAGTAGAGTGTGACGACCCGGCCACGAACAATGCCAGAAGCCACGCTTAAGTAACGGAAACAGCAGGTGTTTGTCATCACGCCGGAAAATTAGATACCAGTTACAAACCTCCTCACCGATTGCTGTGTAACGGCAACAAAAAGATATATAGTTATAGAAATAATCAAGTAAAATACAGATACCTAAAAAAACGTATACTTTATTACTTACCACCTGATTGCCATCGCTATAAGTTCTCAATACAAACATGCAATTGTAACATGCTTTCCAATCAGTCTCACTTAATTATTTCGAGAGGAATGCGTTAACAACACAAAAGTCAATAAAGGAAAGAAAGCTGCAAAAAAAAATGAAAAGTATTTTCTGATTTGGGACCAAACCAATTATCTTGCATTTCCTACTGCAGAAAATAATACAAACGTGTAAAGACTGTTGTAATGTTTTTTAGATCACATGACGTCCCTACAGGGAGTCAATCGGATTGTCTGAATATAAGTGTGACCTTTACAGGCAGCCAAAAATACTGATTGTGTTATTGGAGAAGCAGCTTCAGTCTTCAGTCTGGTTTCAGCAGGGAAGCAATGGTTAACAAATGTGCAGGAAAACGAATGATGCTGTTTTCTCTAAATAATAGCCAACTTTTTATTGTTTAACGAGCTGTACCAGAGTGGTGGTCCTAGATAAGGCATAAAAATCAACTAGTATTTTATCCCATCATTAGTAGAATCAAGTCATTATACGAGCACAAACAAATTTGGTTTGCAACTGCCAGTATAATATAAAGTCTTACAATGCACAGAACTACAAAATTAGAATTGTACAGTATTTAGTTACATGCCTATTTATTTTCACATAGGTTTATAGAAGCTTGTTATCAATAATCGACAAAAACATAGAAGCCGAGTGAAATGAAGTTGCACTTTTTACGATAGCTGATAACTGCCCTAAACAGGATGAAAAAACATTAATGAATAAACATTTTTATGGACTGCCTACCCTACATTTAACAAAGCTGTAACTCTGAAAAGATACCATTCAGAAGCATTTAGAATCAATGACACATAATTTGGTGTAATCGGAGAAAAGGTGGAATTACATGAAGTCTCGTTTTTCACATTTGGATGAATTTGCGTTTACCCAGAACCTACCTTCAAGACCACAAGATGTGCTGCCAGCCATTGCGTATGGTATGAGACTGCTCATTTGTACCATCTTGTGGAAGTCATTAGATCCCTTCTTTGCATTTTAACATGTAACAATCCATAAACAGACACAGCTTATGGTGTAAAGACTTTCCTGCTAATACTCCACATTATTAATGCCATCAAACAAGTTTCTAAATCTGCTTCAAAGAATGGATGAAGTTGCCTGTTTTCTAGGGCATTTCTAATTCCCAGATTTTGACATAATTAAACATGTATGGGTATTGTGGAGTGCATATTGTGATAACACTGTTAAGTTATAAAATAAATAAAGCAAAGACCGGCGTATACAGTAGCAGCGTGCAGTCATGCCCTTCATAGGCCCTAACTCTTCATATAAGGGTTAAGAAACATGTATGCAAAATATTATTTAAATATTTATTTCATGAATGAAGTGAAAACAAAAACATTACCCAATTCGAAATTCTACTCTGCATTTTTAGTTGCTATAGGATGCGTTACAAACTACTCAAAACTGCTCAGAAGAATGACATCTGTCTACGTGTTTGCATGCCTCTTCTGATAATATACTGAAGGGTGCGTTAGTGTCAGTCTATCTACGCAATGAAATATGACCAATTACAGTTGGGATTTTTTAGTCACCCCCACCATTCTGAAGAAGGTGCTGCGTATTCAAAGTGTCACGTCTGTGTGCATTAACTTAATACTTGATCACATTAAATGGCGACAAATGGCAAAAAAATGTACAATAATTCAAAAAAGGTTAGCCCAGTCTACAACAAAGCAAAAGAAAATGTTCTAAACCTTTGGGACACAATTATTTATCCTATTAATTTATATCAGTTTGTTTTCTAATTACTGTTCGTTTCAGGCTTGTATGTTTTCTTTTTCTCAGATAGACACCAAAATCAAATATTTTTTTTTACTATTATACTTTATACTATTATACTATTTTAAAGTTGAAACCTGAGATTATTATTGTTTTTATGTTTTCCACCAAATTGCAAACTTAACTTAAATCTGCATGTTTATACATTTTAAAGATAATATAGCTTTGAATTGTCTTAATCTCTAAATTTAGAAAAGTAACAAATTCACGGACCTTTACATAAAACAGTATATACACTGCTTATGCACAATTTTTCTATATTACTTACATAACTACTTTTGTTTTATTTTCTTCAGTTTTCACTTTCTAATCACACTAATCCGGATCACAGTCGTAGGAGGCTCTGGAGCCTGGACCCAGAATTCACAGGGTAGTGTGGAGTGTGTACCCTGAGGGTATCACAGGGGTAATTACAGGGTCAGGTAGTGGTTGTCATGGCAGTTTTAGGAAATTATTGTTCAAGGTCTCACAAAACTGAAGGTCGTTTAGAAATTAAGAGTTGCATTACAGAAATCTAGCAAACTTGCAAAAGCTCAAAACAGCAAAATGGTGAAATCAGATCACATTTATATTTGTTGTTCACTCTCAACAATGGTAGCTGGGGAGAGCTGGTATTTGACCTCACAACCTTCCAATTAATAATCCAGAGACCTAACTGTTTAAGACACAGATACCTTGTGCATTATTACTATACTGAATGAATTTTTTTTTCGTGTCCACAGGTACGTTCAGCAGTCCGGAAGCGTTGGCACCGCTGGCAGGACAAGCACTCAATCCGGGCACGGGTGGCAAGGGCCATGTCCATTCCCACCTCCCCGACTCGTGTCAGCTTTCACAGCATCAAGCAGTCATCCGCAGTTTGAAGTGGACCGATTCAGAGCACCACACCTTTCCTTTTTGAGTACTTATCCTGTCCACCTCAGACTTCCTAAGCAAATCCAGGGAACTGGTGCGGTCCAAACAGGGTATGAGACCTTCAGTTGGGAAAAGAAGCCCAATCTGGGGTTCAGAGTAAATACTCTTGCTGCCTGTCATGGCAATGGAATGACAGGGGGAGCAAAGTAAAATGAATCAAGTGACTGGGCAAACATGGTAAAAAGCTGGTCCACAGAGTGCTCTACAGAATAATGGACAGATTTATCTGACTCCAAAAACACACAAAGATGAAGCATACCAAGTTAAAATGAACACTGTTTTCCCAGACTAAGTCATTTTAGTGGGAGACTCTACCACTGGCTATGCTTCAACGGCAAATGTGTGTAAATTACTGCAGGTTCAAACCAGTATTTGGTAAACTGTGATGTTGTCCATGCACATGGCAATCAATGTTCGTTGATTTCTGTATAGGGTAAATAGTATAATGTTGGTACTAAAGCATAGTTTATCAGTAACGATTTGACAGTACATGGACTTGCTCTTGCAGCTTTCTCAGTCCACTACCCTTTAACACAAAGACGTATTTCACTTAATACAAACTTTCACTGACTTGAGTTCAGACAGTCAGTCATCAGGGAGAACTGGTACAGAGTTTGTTCAAACAGATACATCAGTAGCTTCTCCTTTTAACCATACCACCATTTCTACCATTCCAACGTGGCAATTAGAGTGAGAGATTATAATAGATAAAATCTACTGCACAAGCTGTCATATGGTTGTGAATATTTAGTTATGGGGACCAACAATAGAATCAAGAAGGGGTTTCAAAAAGTGGAAGTTCCACATTTCTCAAACTGACATACCAGAGAGATTAAAATATAAATGGGGTGCATCCCACTACACTTCCACAATGCCATACTTCCTAATTATTAGACATTAACACAGGCTTTAACATAACTCGTTTTCTGTTGTTTTTGTAATATTGTTACAAAATACAGTAATAACAAGATTATCTGATTAAAAAGCAGCGAATGTTCATATTTAGAAATGTCATATTTTTATTTTTGAGCAAGACTACACTCTAGGTAAGAAAACTGCAAAATATTAACATTTTACTGGTCCAAGCAAGAAAATAAGAACTTAGAAAATGCACTTATGATAACTGTGGCATCATGTTATTGTTTATTGCTGAACTGTTGGGCTGGAAACAGGGAATTTTGCTAACATAGTCTTCTTGTACACAAAGACAAAATGACAAAATATAGAGAGTTTTTGTTTTTTTCATTCCCAATTCTTAAAAGAACAGGGCAAAAAAGCTAAACCTCACAAAGAATGAACTGAATATTATTTGAAAGGAGTGCTGTGGAGTGACAAATCCAAGAATGAAAGTTTTGGGTCCAGTCTTGGACAATGTTATATATGGTCATTTTACCACTGCTAAAACAACAAATATAATGGTTGCATGATGACCTTTGCACAGTACATATACACTTCATACAGATTATGTACATGTACAAATTTACGTAGATCTTGCTTATGTGCAAAAAAGACAGACATTAAGTTACTTTGTTAGACTCTGTGTATATGCCGATCCCTTATACATTATACAGATTATAACGAGTATGTGGCATCTTTTAAAAATAACTTTTACATAAGAAAGGGCGTAAGGTTGTGTATGGTGTATGGATGTAAGCTTAGTACTGGGAGCTTGGGTTCTTGCGGAAACGGAGGACTCATTGGCTGTCTTAGACTTGCTTTAGATACAAAAGAAAGTACTTAATAAGAATCACTAGACTATCATCACTCTAGAAGCCTTAAATCAATTCTTGAGTCCTCAGTGTGCATTTAGAGAACTGACCCGTCAAAGTTCAATAGATTTCTAAAATCAATAAGCTATTAATTGGAGCTTTAAAGTATTTGCTTCGACAGTTTGCTTACACCCATCCTTCCACTTTGAATATATTGCATAAACATATTGTGGCCTAACTGAATGCAACACAGTGCATACTTGTGGCAGAATACTTAAGGAATAGTGAGTAAGCAATGATTTAATCCCATTTTTAAAACAAATAATCCTTGCTACACTGTACTCTTTATATGCACCTGTATGTACACCAGCATTTGAACCAGAAGATATACATAAAATTAAAAGACGCCTTTGAAATCCTGAGCTTTAGCTCTGATCTAAAGACAAGGATTCACCAAAAATATCTTCATTGACACAAAGCATGCAGAGAGCTGTGGTTGGATTTTGTGGATTGAAGTAGATCCTGTTTCAGATACCCTGGATATAAAAACCCTCATGGTGTGCTGTGAAAGTAAAAATAGTTTTACATTATTCATTTATGCTACACAGTAAGCACAAGTGTAGATAGAAGGTGGTTGCCAAGGCATTGCGGATGAGCTTCTTCAAGGTCACCAAGCACAATGGTCAGTCATCCACAAGAGATTATTGGCTCAAATTTGGTTTCTACAATATAGCCCATCTGTACTAAGGAACAATGAGATGTGCATGTTAGCCAGAGCACTACAGTTGTAGCCAGCTGCTTTACTGTACACCACATGTTCATCACAATGCTTCTTTACATCCTTCTCTGACCATTTCATTGAGTTATTTATACTTGCACTGTCTAGTCTGGCACTGATGACCATTCCTCATTTGAAGTCACTCAGATAGCTCAGTTTTCCATTCTAATGTGGATTCCCGCTGAATCTGATCTGCAAAGCACCTCTTTAATTAATTTATGCTTCACTCTGGGGTGGCATATAGAGTGTGATTCATTATGTAATCTTTCTGTAATGTAAAACTATGACTAAAATTTTAAAAAGCTATTATATTTCAAAACATAACATATTTCCAACTCCCACTCTAATCAAACATATTGAAGAAGCTACTAATCTCCTTTCCACCAGAGTTTGGAGGAAGACTAATTACTGAGATAATTTAAAGGTCCATTTTGTTAAACATAAAATCCTACATTTCCCTAACTGGGATCTAAAATTAGTGTTGTTGACAAGGAGCAATGGAATGGAATGAGTTCAGTCTCTACAGAGCTTGTATATAGCAACAAGTAGATATGCTGAGAAATGTACTGTCATTTAGGTACGAATCGTTTCTCTGTAGGTGCATTTTATAAAGTCGCCATTCAGTTTATTTTAAAATAATGCAAGTTCAGTTCACATATTCATGGTTCTTTCGGTTTCTGTGTGCTTGAGTTTTTAAGTCATGTTGGCTGTTTCCATCAAATGAAGCATGTCTTTTAAATTTAAAATAATAATAGCGATAGACAATTCAAGCAGAATTAAATATCACTGGTATAACATGCTAGGTATTTATTCGAAACTATTACGGTACTACCAGCTTCACAAATTCTGAAACAGAGATGTTTAGAAGTCATTTATTTAAAAACGTCCTACATTTAATCATTTCATTCGTCTTTTGTAAACCCTTTCGTAAACTTCACAGTCGCACTATATGTAATCTACCATCAGAAGCACTTTTCCCAGTAATATGTTGCTGTGCCAGATAAAAAAAAGTCAATTTTATCCTGGGTTGCGCTGAGCAGAACCACAGGACAAGTACATGATGCCTCAGGATCTTCCCACAAGCTTGAGCGGCAAAACTTTTGATCAAAGTCAGTTTCTATCTCATCCACCTTATTGTTAAATCACAATCTTTTTTTATGTTTAGCAGGCGTGCCCCTATGACTGATTGGCAAACAGATTGGCCTTTTTTAATTCTGTGTGCCTCAGTACAACAAGAGGTCTTTGCAGTCCCCTGCTCTAATAGTAGCTTGTATGTATTTATCGAGCTAAAATTTGGTTCCTCCACCCCGATATACATTATGAAAGCTTTCCTTTGAATAAAACTTTGCATTAAAGCTTTGTGTCTAACCGTGGCTTTGTGGTAATATGCTGTAGACTCACATACTCTCTGACAGTGATGCTTTAATTCCTACTCTCCAGAATGGATGTGGTTTACTTTAAATCACAAATAGTGGAAATGTTATGGGAAGAGCTATTTAATTTGGTTTGATATCAGCCTTTGATGTTTGAAATTCATCAAGATTAGATGTGGTTTTGCTTCACTTGATAATCTGGCATTTAAAAAGCAGTGTTTTGTACTTTATCTTTAAAAAGTCAGATACTTCCTTTTTCTTTTTTTCCATTTTAGATGCATATCCATTAAAATGTAGCCTCAGTTATAGCATACTTGCTTAGTGAACTCCACTGAAGCTCTTTCTTAATGTGTCCCAGATTTCAGTCATTCAGTTGTATATAGAAATCATGTTTATTGCATAACTGGAAAGATTATGGCACGAACATGGCCGACATCCATTCGCTTTTGGTCATCAGCTTGTTTTGACTGTAGTTGTGTATGGGTTTTTATGAATGTAAATTTTTCTGTCATTGAAAATCTGCAAGCTAAAGGTTTTTTTTTAATTGGATTAAAATGGGCCCTTGCTTTTTAGGTGCTTAATTCTGGCCCTGTCTATTCTCTATTTATCTTATATTAAAGCCAATAGGTTATATCTGTTTCCTCAAAACTATCCAGGTATCACTAACCTGATAATACTTTTTAATGGGATGTTTTTATTAGGGGGATGGTGGGGCAATAAATGTCCCAATAGCCATTACTGTGGAGCAGTGCTTGACATGTTCAGTAATTCAGTAATTATTCATAATTAACACGGTAACAGTACAAAACGTTTACAGCAGATGCTCTTTACCCAGTGCAAGGTACAACTTTTGCAGTTTTAAAATCCAATTGTGGGTTAAGGGCCTTAATCAAGGACCAAACAGTAACAGCTTAGCAGGAAAAGGAAACTATAGATAACAAAAAAATAGACAGGACAAACAAAACATCTTTAAGTGATGAAGGAATTATTTTCCTTAGGATAATATTATCCTGGGAATAAGAAATGTGCATGGAAAGTTTCACCGTCATGTACAAGACCTGCTTTTTAAGTATTTGATTTAATATGTCATTTAAATTACACAACATATTTAAGCCTTTATGCATATAGAATGCATTATTATTATTATTCTTTTTATTATTAGTAGTAGTAATATTTAATTGTACTATTTATTATTATTATTATTATTATTATTATTATTATTATTATTATTATTATAACATATCATTACCAATATCACCATAATTATAGTATTATTATATTTAAACAATTAAAAAATGATTATAAAAATTCATTTTACAATTGCTACTGTTATGCTTGTTAACATCATTAAGATACTGTTATTGTAAAATAAGTTCAAATTAAGTTACTGTTCCAAATAAATCACATGAAAAAAGTGATTGATCTGTGCCAGCCTTAACCCTGTCCCGTCCATTTTAAGATTCTGCCCTGTACCTGTTTCTAAGCAGCCAATAACTATCCTAACAGGGAGCATACCGGCCACAGATTGATTAGAGAAAAAAACTCAACATGATTTATTGACCTGTGGCACACACCTATTGTGGGCTCATGCTGATATCAGCCAATCAAAAGAACAGAATGACAAACGTTAAGACATTTATTGTATTAGTTAATGTTTTAGCACCGCAGCTTAAACCCACATATTGGTAGCCACTGGTTATGATGAATGCTCTGAAACATTGCTTTGAATGTGTTATTACAGCTGCAGACCACAAGGATCATATAATCCTAGATAACATGATATGATGCTTTCTCAGGTAATTTCTTGCTAATGTCATATCCTTTCCTCTATTTCCATTTCCTCCCATTCTCAGTCGATGTGCAGCGATTTGATGAAGTAACAAAGTCTGGTCGAGAATCCAATCCATGCCAGGGCACACACTCACAATGGGACACTTTTTAGAACCACTTGACTTAACTTATGCCTTTGGAACATTGAAGGAATTCAGACTAGCCAGAGAAAACCCACACGCTCACAAACAGAATCAAACCAAGAATCTTTGGAGCTGTGAGGCGATAACCACTCATGCCACCGAGCTGTGGAAAAATGTGGTTTCCAACACACACAATTATAGAGGTCTTATTTGCATGATGCTGATATTACAGTTACAGAGATCTTTCAATGAGTATTCCTTGCATGCAAATCATAGTTTTGCAGTAAGTCTATAAGTCCACTGAAATATTTAAGACTTTATACTGTATATTACTAGGATATTAGGAAATGTGCTATATTGTACCAATATATATGTGTCCACTTTGGAAATGTACCCAGTTTTTTTTTTTTTTTTTTACCTCTGCTGGTCAGACTCCCTTCATTTCTCAGAAACCCTGATCATTACCCAACATTCAAACAGTACTCTCAGCATATGTACAATGTTTTAGGAGCAGTTGCATTACCTATATACATTTGGACGAGGTGGTGCCTTATTAAACCCTCCAGTGCACACTTACTCTTACACACAACTTTACTCACACAATATCCCCTTTAATACAGTTCATAAAGACGTATATAAATAAGCCAGTAGAACTCCCATCTGTAATAGGGTCAGGTCTGTATCAGATTTGTTGGCCATAATCATGTTGGACTATATTGAGAACTGTTTTGATTTCTTTCTAATCTGTGCAAGGCTTGCCATTCGTGATTACACCACTTTTGCATTTCAGTACGAACTTATTCTTATTTTGATTTCGGTTCCTTTTCTCATGTCCTCATCAGACAAGAGCTGTACAGTCAATGGACCGAGTTTATTTGTTATATATTTGTGTGTATGTCCAAAGATGCTTTATTTTCTGTCCATGCTGTGAAAGTGTACAAAAAAATAATTTATGTGTATAAAACATCAAAAACTATATATTTATGACTTTATTTAGTAGATATGTTCCTTAGGTGCACAGCTCATGAAATACCAAATGTGGTCCAAGGCTTGGTGAGTTAGTTAGGATGCAATGAAGTGCTTTTAATGTGTCTTTTGATTTCATTTTTTTTTTAAAATAATATAAATCATTTAAACTAATTTATTAAATTCTGTTTAGCTGCAATTGTTGCATCGTTTTTTTAAACAATTTTGATGTTCATCTCAATTACGTACTTTATGTGACATTTGATTGGGATGGTGTAATGACAATGAAGGTGTTTTCAGTGGTGTGTCTGTCTGTAATTTGTTATACTCTTTCTTCGTTATGATGCATTTGCACATTAAAGTCTTAAAGCTTATGAAATATATCACTCTCAACAGGGTGACGGAATGGGGACGACAATGTAGAAATGTAGAAGTTTCATTTATTATCAGTCTAGCAAAGTGAATACACACACATCAGTTTATTAAATGCATCTCCTTATTTCTTCACCCACTGCCTTTTTTCATATCCAGTGCTGCAGTGACAATAATGTGGTGGTAGTGTGTTAGTGTGTGTTTTGCTGTACAGTTACAGGAGTGCTGCTGGAGTTTTTAAACACTGTGTTTACTCATTGCTAATATACATATTTACCATGTTGTCTAAAAAGAGGGTGTAGCTCATCTGTTGTTGCACAGTTTGTGTTGGTCATCCTCTAATCCTTCATCAGTGCCCACAGGATGGTGATGGTAGTGACACTGAAATGTTTAAAAACTCCAACTGCTATGCACTGCTTGTCCATTCATAACACCACAACACACAGTGTGGTGAATGGCCCACCACCCAAATAGCACTTGATCTCAGGTGGCTCTGATGGTGGTGATCATTAGAGAACAGAGTAACAAAGTACAAAAAAGTACAAAACAGACAATATAGCTTCTAAATGGTGAGTGGAACTTATAAAATGTGATTAGTGGATCTATCATAGAGTAAAATTATAATTCTGCAATAATTTGACCAAAACAGATTGCAGTTAAAATAGAGCTGATTAACGTTCTAAAATTGTGCACAATAGGTGAAAACTTGGTTCATCTAGTTGATTAATTGGGTGTAGGCTAAATAGGCAGTGGTATGGGCAATGGTGCCTACCAACAGTGGTCCAAGGAGGGAAAAGTACAAACTGGTAACATTGATACATAAGGGCACCAACGGCTCATCTAGTCTGAACTGACAGAAAGGCTTGTGTTATTTGTCATAAGCCAAGCTAGTGGAGGGAGTGTGATGCTGAGGGCAATATTTTGGGAAATGTATACACAAGCATTAAATGGATTCAGATCTGAAGAGTGGGAAGAATGTCGACGCAAGTCACTATTGGAACATATATAAATTGTAACCAGAAAAGGTTTGTTCATGGCCATTAACTGTACTTAGAGCTTCAAACAATAATCAGTTAATTTGAAAGAGTCCACATCTTTTACCACCAGTACCAGCTATACCACAGTCTGACCATCTGACCACCATCTGCCTGCCACAGAAGAAATCCAGATTAATTAGGCAAGATGACATTTTATCAGCCTTTAGTAAAGTACCCACTGATGCTTTAGATTTCTGTTGTTGTTCAACAGGAGTGGAACTCATTTATATAGTGTTTCTTTTCCTGACAGAGCATTTTCTCAAAGCAGCTTTACAAATATCTAGGCCCACAGTCCCAAGTAAGCAAGCCTACAACGACAGTGGCAAGGAAAATCTTAAATGTGATAAGGAAAAAACATTAGGAGGAGCAAGACATTAGGCAGGTCAGTATAGTCTGTGTTTCAGTACAAATAAGTATGCTATTTTCTATTTCTCTGTGTCAGCAGGTGCAAGACAAAAGCAAGAAACATGCAGTAATGTGCAAAATATTACAGTGCCATTAGGCTTGTTTTATTTGTGATGGTATGATGACCATCGAACATGACCATATTGAACAAATGGACAAATTGGTCACTATTGGGCCTAAAAATATCTAACTTGGATTATATTCTTTTCCACTGATGCTCGTTCCCATCTTTGTGTGCGTTAACATATTTTAGCCTTTTCACCCTGTTCCCCTTGAAAAAATGGTTCCTTGGCCACCCTTTCATAAGGACCTTTCCTAATCACACTAAATAAATGCCATTGCAACCTACAGATGCTGTTTTATCACGATTTTCCTAGGTTTTACTACTGCATACACATTTCCTGTATTATGAACAGAGATCCCCTAATTTTTGTAAGCAGTGTATATGGTCATTATACCATTGCTAAAACAATGAACATATAATCTAATGATGGCCTAAGACTTAAAATTAAACCAAAATCTTAAACATTAATGATTAATAAGCATCATATTACTATTTAATATGTAGACCATGTTTTGTACAATCTCCTACCTTTATCTTCCATCCTTCCAAATAAAATAACATATAAACCTGGGGATCACACATAAGTGCACCTGTCATCCATAATAAGACTATTAATCAGAGCTGGCTACTAACTATTTTAAACAATGATGAACCTTCTATTGTAGTTATTTTTAGTAACATTTTAGACTTGCTGCATATCTAAATATCTAACATTAGTAGTGATTAAATGGTTTGGAAATTATTCATTTATAGGCATTTCTTCTGCTAGAAAAGGAGTAAAGTTAGTTCTACAGTACAGCTCATTAAAATACACTTCATTCAAGCATAACAAAAAAATGCATTACCACATCAGTTTCAGATAGTAGAACTATAATTATATGAACTGCATGATTGCATTTTTTATTTCCACACTAAGATGGACAGTGACCATGGAAATGTTCCTGTCTGGCTCTGTGGATGCAGCCACCACCATCACTGCTATCCTGTAATGTTCTGAAATGTAGACAATTAAACCTATTAAACAGAGTCATTACATCAAATCATGTTGTGGCCGCAGTTCTATAATCTAAAATAGATTCAGCAGCCAATACCAGGAACAGAAAATAATGGCACCCTTACAGATTTTCTGCTCCCCATTTTGTTTTAATTTATTTTGCCCAGTTTAGTTGAAATTGTCAAAACATGCTCAAAGTACTTTCTTTGAGACTATCCATTCAAAACTTGGTTATGGTCAACATTCTTAGTGAAATAACTTTATATTTATTAGCACACCCCATGGGAGGAGAATTGAAGTCTTCTGCTTTGATCATTCCTCCTGGGCCTCCTACCAAAGAGTAACTCTTTCTTCCAGATCATAACAAGCTTTTCTAATATTTTGTTTCTCAGATCCTTAGACACTTCCTTACTCAACTTTTTTCTATGCTCAGTGATATGCACACAACATGGCTCTAGATTTCTATATTTAAATGAACTAAACCATGATTTATTTGTTGCCTACAATTGTAGTGGTTTGATTAATTACAAATTAAAAGAAGGTTGACCTGCTTAAAATCCAATTATCACTTTCGGTTTCTAATATGTGCTAACATCATTCTGTGCACATTAAGATCAGATTTAGATTTTTGTGTTGTCCCAATTGAATCAAAGGTAATACATAGAAATTCTAAACATGTATTGTATTGTTTGACCCAAAGATGCGAGATTGGGGAAAAAGCCTCGGGAAAACCCTGATACTACCCTGACCGGCTACGTTACCTCTGGGGTTTCCTTCTCACTCATGCTTCAGCAATCAAAGCCCCGGAATGTCACCGACTAAGCGTTGAAAATGGGCGCTTACAAAACGCGATTGCTGGCGGACACGCCATGCGCTGCGAGCGAGATTTCAACCATACTGTGTGTGACGAGGTGCCGCCAAACAAAGCTAAGACCCACACTTAAGTAACGGGACCTCCAGGTGTTCGTCATCACGTCGCCAATCAAACATAGGATATAAACCGCCTCACCGATTGCTCTGTATCTGCACTCAATGAGGTCGGTGACTCACACGGGAGCGCGAGGTAGGTCTCCTAACATGTATATCCACAAATGTTAAAAATAAGGTTGATAAACTAAAGTTAACAAATTTAGCATTTGCCAGATTGACTGCAATTATACGATGGCAATAGAAAATAATTTATTAGTGGTTAATATAACACTGTACACAAAGATTTAGTTTGCATTTCTGCCAAAAGTGCCACTGTAGGACACTTCGGCAATCTAAATTTCTTGGATTGTAAGTATAAAAGTATATTAATTTTAAGTTATTCTGGAAAGGGCATTTTTAAGCATGTAGATAATATTTTATTCATTACAATACAAGATGTAACAAACTTTCTTAACTAATTGACAGTATTTATTGGACAATAAAATTGTTACATTTATAGAAATTCACTGAAAATTAACTTCCTGCTTCTACATACAAATACCACGTCCACAAATACCTAAAAGCTTTTCTAATTTAATCCAAACATTTAAAAGTGGCTGCTAGGATCAGTCTGTTATAGATATGCAATATTTTGATTAATCTAACTGTGACTTAAAGTGGTTTAAATGGCTGATTAATTGTACTGCTTATTCTACTTGAGTTGCACGCAAACACAATACGCCCTTTCACTTACATTTATTTATTACATTTTGCATCACAGAGCCCTCTTCTGTTTTTCTTTCGAATTTCAAAAATGATCCTTGTGGTTTTGAGGAGGAAAAGCTTTCCAGTGAAATCTGGCTTGGCCACATAAAAGGTATTTACAATCACAAACACAGATACTGCTGTTCTCATATACCAGAGGTTGACCATGAGTCACGTCGATATAAACACAGACACAAAATTGTTGGGAAAATATTTTCCAGCCTCATGTTGCTTTCCATCCTGTTGTAAAACATTGGCTGCACCCACCGATAGCAGTAAGTCATTGCCCAGGAATGTAGCAAAAACCAGATCAGTTCTTGCAGACACTGAGGTGTGTGCAGAACCCATGATTAGTAGTATCCCCGCTATCTGAACTCCCGCTATTCGAATTCCCTCTATAATGAATTTTCCCTACCCTCTAGCAAAACCGCTAACGCACCATATGCTGACATGCCACATTGTATACGAAAATATTACATTTATCTATTAATATATCTGTAAGAAAATCAAACTTTTATTTTACTATGTGGGTGATTATGAGACAATTGCTGTTTATTTTATATGTAGGATTTAACTCCACAGTTAATGCAAGCCACAGTTAATAGGAAGGTGGGCAGTCCAATCATCCCTCTGAGGTGAAGCAGGTGAAGTGATCCATGAAAATGATGATCACTAAAATGTGCAGTTTGGTGCAAAAAATTCAATTCAATTAAAAAGAAATATATCAATACATCCTACCAGATAGAATGTTTTTGTTTGAAATTGCTCTAATATTTAGATGGAAATTCTATTTCAAGCAGTGATAAGACAAAATGTTAAAAGAAAACATGTGTGACAGATGTTTTCATACATATTTAGTGTAGATTATGAGCGTGAAAGCAAAAGGAGTCACAGTCAGAGCATCAGGGCCACGTTCAGATTACGAGTTACTGTAATCAAAAAACCCCACAAACTTCCATGTACATTTTGTTATTAACAACCTACCTATAAATGCTCAATAGTGGAAAAGCTGGATTTGAAATGGCAATTAATGAACCTCCACTGCCCTCATATAGGCCCTGATAGACCTCTAGAACAGCTAAACGCATTCATGATGCATATCTGTGGCAGCCAATACAAACAATGTTATCTTCTGTCCATGCTGCGTTGCTTAAGTTTCAAAATGCACAACAATGAACCTACAGCGTGTACCTTTGCCTGGAAACCAGATTTTAAACCACACAACTATTGTAAAGCAATAAAGTGATCCCCAAGTTTGTAGATTTCTACATTTCTGAAAGAGGCCAAGGCCCATATGACAATATAAATGCAACATTTATAGCATTTAGAACTTTTGCACAGCAACATTTGACCTAAGCTAAATGTGGCCTAACAATGTGTTTGCTGGGATCTAAAGGGACATTTGAGTAACTGAGTAATTGAGCCACTACTGTAATGTTTGAGTGAATGAATAGCTTCTATTAAATGGACTATTAAAGCACTTGGAATATCACTTGAGACGCTACTGATTGAAAATGAAGAGAGAAAGGTTGACCTTTCCACCCAGAGCAGATCTGATGCTCACACTGTCTCTTAACCACAAATGACTAGTGTGTGTTGTGCTGGTGTCAGGCAGATGCAGCAGTGCTGCTGGAGTAATTAAACACCTCAGGAACAATGCTGGACTGATGCATTAGGTGAACACTAAACTGGTTAAGGTGATAGTCCAAGGTTCCAATCCCACCTTTGCCAAGCTGTCACAGTTGGGTCCTTAAGCAAGGCCCTTAACCCACCATTGCTTAAATTATAAGACTGTATGAGCTGTAAGTCTAAATGCCATAAATGTAAAACAAACAAAATAAATGCCCTAAACAAAAGATGCCAACCAGCATTATTAATCACATGTAAAGAACAGGCTCAAGAATCATTAATGTGCTGTTACTATAATAAACTAATAATTATTCTAACAATAGCAATGCTTAAAACATGTTTTTTTTCGCTCCTTTACTTTGTGCAGTGCTTTTTCTTTACCGTTTATTTGTCCTGACAAAATGATGCACAATGTTTAATAGCACTTTTCACATTCAACTAGAAACAAACAGTCAGTAGGTATACATTTACATAGAATATCTTAAAAGACCTGAAACCATCAGAAACATCAATTTACCTTTGTTATTTGTAAGAAAGAATAACCAGTTCAGTTCCCTCCATTTCGATAAGTGATGCTGCAGC
Organism: Parotocinclus haroldoi; assembly: GCA_034779995.1. NCBI lineage: Eukaryota > Metazoa > Chordata > Actinopteri > Siluriformes > Loricariidae > Parotocinclus > Parotocinclus haroldoi. The sequence goes on from JAUZST010096520.1 coordinate 25,322, forward strand.
CTTTGAGGTCACATGATGAATAATGGTGTAATGAGCGCTGTCCCAGTGTACTGCCACCATTGTGAACGACATACAGCATTTTAGAAGCAGTAATAGTACAATGATTGATGCAAAGTGAAACAGGGGATAATATAGTGAAGCAGTCATTATCATAAATGTTTTAGATTGTTTTTTTTTTCTTCTTTCAATTCCCAAATGAGGAAGCACAGCGTGGTTATTGCAGTTACATGTATATAAACTATTTTAAATCCCTGGTCCACCGAACAAAACACGGTAATTTCTTATGTTTCGAAACATCAACTTTACATTTGCAGTGCTGTATTTTAAGATATGCCCAAACAGAATACAGTATAAATTATTAATATAGCCTGCTTACAATGGCATACATACAAAAGCTTACATGTGCATAGATACACAAAAACACTGAGATTGAAAATGATTCAAACTCTAAAAGTCTAAAAAGCATCAAATTAATTTGAAAGTATTAAAAGTACTAAAAAGGTGTTTAGGTGTTCCAGACTCAAAGTTTGACATGTCTCAGGGATTACAAGTTGGTCGGAGGATCGTCTTTTAACATGTGGCGCCCTACCAAGCAATGGGATATGCTGGTGTTAGTTTAGAACTAAGTAAACAAGTCAAACTGAAACTGAAGATACTGTATGTAAAAATAAAGTAATACGTTCGTAAAAACAGTACAATTTATTATTTTTTTTTTATTAAATTGTTATCACAGATCGACACAGACGCAGATCTACTGCAATGGACTGGAGTCCCTATTACCATTACCCCCAATCAAACCAATGCATGATTCATATTATTTTACTTAGAAAATTGAATACAAAACACTACATGAAACCTAAAAAGTTATCCTTCTGGCAAAGTACCATGGCTAATGATTAGCTAGTATTTGGATGGCTCATTATTCCATTAACCTGCTACTTTGAAATGAGTATGAATGAGTAGAATGTAATGAGACGAAAAAGTAGTGTTTAGTTGAATCTGAGAGCATGACTGCATGTTCATCGTTCTGTCAGTTTAATAAAGTTAGATCATAAAAAAAGTATTTGGTTAATTGTTTATGCTTTGCAGCATGTCAGTTCTGTATTTATGAGTTCTTCTGTCTCTCTGCATGACAGGAAGAACATTTTCTAATATTAGGCTGGCAGAGCTATACACAGTGACATCCCTTGAAGTGACAACCATGAAGGATTTACCCCAGTGGAGACCAAAAATTAGGGACATTTGGATCATGCTTCATTATTTTTAAAAGCTGTTGCTAATGTTTAAACCAAAGTGAAGCGAGAAGCACAAAAACGTCACTTATCCAGTCACGGTTCATATCCTGATTTTATACGTATGGAGTCTAGTTGGCATTAGCTGAGCATAACAGTAAAAGCTGAGGTGATACACATGCAGAACATCACATATAAATAACTGCAAAATGAATCTTAAATTAAATGAATACATTTCACAGCCATCCATCATTACCATTTAAAAAAGACAAACCAATAGTACCTGCTGTAAACAAGATTTTAGGTTTTGTCATGAAACTAAAATAAAATGGATTTTGGTCAGACTGAGGTCAGTTGGTCAGATTCAATCTCATGTCATCCATATCATGCGTAAGCATAAGCATAGGCACAGGGCAGAAAACAATCCAGGAATGGGTGCCAGTCAGGAGTGAAAGTATCCCGGAATGATCTAAAACTAAATTAAGTTGTGATATTTTATGATATTCTCTATTCTCCAACAAATAGGAAGTGAAATGCCTTTAATAAACAAGCATGCAGCTTTCAGATAGGATTTAAACCCTAGAGCTTTGGTCTACAGTTCAGTTACTTAACTGCTAAGCCACTACAGTTTTTGTCATGTGACGTGGCATTTTATTAAATATAGCAGTAGGCCTTGTCACATAGCAGCTTTGCAAATCTGAGTCCAACCTCAAAATGAAAAACTGAAAGTGACAGTGATAAGGAAACATCCTGAGATGCATAAGATCTTTAAGTTCTTAAGAGCCCCCCTTCCCTGTTCATTATAAAGGAAATTTATCAGTATTGTGTATAAGGCATATGATGTTTAGTGTAGCTTCCTGTGAATAAGAGCCTTCATAGAAAACGTTCCGCTTTAAAACTCCACAACTCAGTTTCCTCTAGCTTACTGTAAGACAGATTTAACATGTTTGTGGTTCTTTTTGTGGTCCGCTTGATTTGTGCATTGTGAAAGCAAAGCGGTACTGGACTACTTTGGATTTTTATTTTTTTGCAGTATGGAAAGACGAACTGCCTCTGAACAGACTGACTCCAGCTCTCATTGCTGCTGCTGGTCATCAGAATGCAGTTGTAAACCAATATTAACCAATACTAACCAATATAAACCAATATTAAAACTTACTTAAGAGAAAAGATGGAAAGGATTGAAAGCATTGTCTAGAATTAACATTGAATTTCCAAATAGAAGCAGAAGACAAAGTTAATGGAGCAGATTGAAAGGGAAGGAGCTGTCAGAAAAAGTTGCAATGGTTAAGGTTAACGGTGCTTTTCAACAGATCCAAATAAAAAGAGATTCTAACCTAAAGAGATTAAGTTTTGAACTCAAGACACTTGACATACATTTGGATACTAACATTATTCAAGTACACTGTTCACAAAAATAGGTGATATTTCATTATGGGTTATTTCATTTTGAAACCTGGATCCAGTCTCCATCCCAGCTCATCAAGGGAAAACAAATACATTTTCTCTCTGTCTTTATAATTTAAATACATTATAAAATAGTATAATGCATATGATATTATATTTCTCTACACCTGGGTCCAAACAAGCTCTAATAGAAGTACTTTTAGTAGAGAGTTCTCCAATTGTCAAGAAAACACATAATAAAGTAAAGTCCGAAACATGCCAAGAACCTTGATTCAAGTAGGCTACTATAGTGTTCTAGCATTTGTCGTGTTCTGTTTTATGCAATTCCTACTGTCTGCTTTTACATTTCTGCATCAAACGACACAGAACCATATCGTTTGTTTTTATGGTGTGCACCATCCATAATTGCTTTCATATTTAATCACAGATGCTTATTGCGTATGGAATTATATTTAAAAACATGCCATTTTAATCCCATCAGTAGCTAATTCCCTTATGATCTGGACCCAGATGGAGTTGTACCCAATGCAGACCTTCTTACACCAGATCAATCATTTTGCAGCTTAATTATGCTACAAATAGACATTGAAACTGAAGGTCACCACTGCTGCAGCTCTTCAAGAATTCTCTGGGCTAAGCACAATGAATCAGTAACAGTTAACGTGCCGGTATTCACTTCCACTGTGACAATGAAGACAGAAAGATTGATTTCCAGCTCTCTGCTTAAGACCTTGGGACAGGTCACAAAGTGTGTTTCATGGAAATCTTACTCAAAGTAGTCATTTCAGATAGTGGGGCTGTGCTCATAGTGCTAGGGAGTTCTGGGAATAAAAAGCTACAACTAGATCTCCAGCTCTCTAGGGTGAGCTGCTTATTCTCTACTGCCTTGTTTTGCCATGTGGCGTTTGTGTGTTCTTGTGGTTTAGATGATATAAAAAGATTTATATCTCAATGAGATATATAAAGAAAAAATAACAAAGCATTACGATTTAAATGGGTGGCTCGGTGGGTAGCACCCCTACCTCACAGTGAGAAGGTCCCGGGTTCTATCCCAGGGTGGAGCAGTCTGGGTCCTTTCTGTGTGGAGTCTCCATGTCCTCCCCGTGTCTGCCCCTGTTTACTCTGGATACTTCGGTTTCCTCCCACAGTCCAAAGACACGCGTGTTAGGTAAATTGTTGTCTCTAAAGTGGCCCTTAGTGTATGACTGTGTGCATGGCTATGTGTGTGTGCCATACGATGGATTGGCACCTTGTCTAGGGTTGTTCCCGCCCTTGCGCCCAGAGTTGCCGGGTGTGCACTCCCACGACCCCGTGTGGATTAAGCGGAAGATAATGAATGAATTAAGGATGAATTAAGATTTAAATCTGATCACAGTTAGTTATGGCTTTCTGAGTCATGATTATTGAAAATGCTAATATTGAATAAATATTAAATCTGGTCACCGAACAATACGGCCTACTTACAGTGCCTATACCATGTCAAAATTCTGACCTTTTGTCACATTGCACATATTCTTTTTCCAGCTGTATTTACACAGTGTTGTATGCAACATCAAAGACAAAATAAGGTTTTTAAAATGACCTGATCTATTATTAAAATGCAATTAGTAAAATAAGTTCTCCAGACAATAATTTGACAACAGCCCGAATCAAACCACGAAAATTCAACACAGTGTCTTAAGGATAGAAAGGAGAATTTCCTTGAGTGGCCAAGTCAGAGCCTTGACCAACATATAAAATTCATAGATTACCTTGAAAATAGTAGTTGACCACAAAAAATGAATTCTGCAAGGAAGAATCAGCAGATATTCCCTAATCTAGGTGTGTCGTCCGAGGAATATTCAGACAGGCTGGTTGCTGTAAGAGAATTTCAACTCCTACACTCAGGGATTTTGATGGAAATTAAAAACGGAGAAATGTCAGTAAATTGTAATGCATTCATTTAAAATACTAAGAATAGCAAAACAAAATTTCATAAGGGCAAACTATTTGCAAAGGATGCTAGTGTGTCATCTAAGGTCTTACTTAATTACCCTAATTACTTAATTAAATTATGAATAATGCAGTAAAAAAGACATATAATTTGACCAGGGGCAGTGAATGTGACACTGTTTATTTCAAATCCATACATTTCCACGTTGTGTCACTTTCGATAGAATGTAATGCCAAGATTCATAATGTTTCTCTAGTCCTCTGTTCTCTGTTAGCGCTTAACAGTGAGATGATCAGAGCTCTGAGCATAGTACTGATAGTAAAAAAAAATTCTTTCATTATTATGCTGACCCACATGCTCACATTAGGCTAAAAGAGAAAACTGTGCACTCTGGTTTAAACTGCTGTAGTTGATTTTGCAGATGGACTAACTTTAGCTGTTCTCTTGTGTTCATTGTCAAAGGATAGGGAAAAGGCCAAAATACCCATGTTTCCAAGATTAAATACGCTTTCATATTCAAAATACCCTGTCATCAATACTCTGCCTGGTCCTGAAAGACACATTTCAGCAGCAACACAATCTCACAATGCTAAAGCATCAGTGACCCAACAATTGGGTTGCAAAACATGATGACTCGTTTTAATGGACCCTTAAGGGAAACAAAGGTTATCATTCAAGATGATGCTATATAATGTAATGCACCTGTTTATCTGTATATCATCATGACATTCTTTTGTGTTTTTCCTCAGTTTAATATTACAGTTGGGTTATATTACAATTCCACAATCATTGTATTTTGACAGATCACACTCTTAAACTTGAGCTTAACCAGGGAACTTGTGTGATCTTGTCCGTCAACCTGTCCATCACCACTGCACACAGGAAAGGGCTCAGAACCGATTTCTTGATTCAGTCCCACCTCCAACCTTGAACCTGTCCATCACTCTTATACATCATTCTGTGTTCCTCCTTCTTCTTCTAAAAATACACACATCACAACCATTTCCTTTTCACAAAATCCTTCACCATCTTCCCCTCCATTACCTCCTAATCACTTTTCCCAGCACCAACATACCCTTTGAATTCAGCTCCAATCACCACTCTTTCTTTCTTGAGTAGCCTCCACAACCACTTCATCTAACTTACCCCAGACATTATCTTTCTCCTCCATCTCACACCCCACTTGCAGGGAATATGTGCTGATGACATTCACCACCACCCTTTCAATTTCCAGCTTCACAAAATAAATGGCAATATGAAGATATTTATTTGGGTTCCATGCAACAGTTCATACTGATTACTCATTTATGTCACTGGGAAATTAATAACATGCAAGAAGCATGATGGCAAGTTCATATTTCTTAAATTAAATATCCAACTTAGTGGCTACAGCTGTCTCTACTGCCTTCTCAGCTAGAAATCAACTAGCCTATAGTCTATAAATATCCATTCCCAAAGTTGTCATAGTAGTTTCAAATTTACTTTAGCCTTAAAGATGTCACTGAGAGGAGGATGTCCCAGTACACAGTAAATCTTACTCTGGGGACTAGTTTCTCAAAGCTCTAAGAGTCAAGTCAGTTTACTTACAACAAACAACATTAGTCTGCATGGTCAATCATATCAGATAGCTGCTAAACCCTAACATTGTCCAAATCAGTACATTGGGCCCTAGCCTCAGAGGACAAAAGCTCTGAGTGGATACAGTTATTATGATAGCAGCTTCCCAGCAACAGCTAAAACTTTACGCTGTTTCCAATCCTAGCTGAGTTTACTTGGTTTTTTGGGGGTTTTTTTTAAAGTTAAATAGCTTATAAATTGGTATACTATTTTTGTGCCCAGTAGTTAAGTAGCATAGTAAATTATATATTGTTTTTTATTAACATACACCGTTTCTACATTCATTGATTTAAAGGTACATAAATCCCAAGAGTAATCCCATTTTTAAATGGTTACCTAACGTGATAAATGGTAGTTTTACCAGTTTGATGAAGAATATTGTTGTCCATTAGTAAAGTCTATTCCTCAAATAATTCAAGCCTGGAGAAAAGTAAAAATGCCATACATATGATTTTTAATTCCATACCTCTACTTGATCTGAAAATATCCGATATACTGTTTCATTAATTTGAGGTTGTCAGAATGTGTTATGGAAATAGCCTGTTAGCAATATCCTCCTACATGGCACCCTCTGACCCTTTTCTTCATCCACAACAGGCTGCTTAATTACAGCCTGTTCTACCCATCATATATTACTGGCTTATCTGTTGTATCTGGCTTCTGATTTCAGGCTATTGTTCTGCTGTTGTTGTTGTCTTAGTTGTTGTGGTCTTAGTGTCGTTCCTCATCTGTTATGGTTCGATGTTTGTCATAAAATTCAAATTTAAATTTATTTATATAACGCTTTTTACAATGGAACATTGTCTCAAAACTGCTTTACAATATCATATTATTATATCTTAAAAGGTCCATCCCAAGTTGAGCAAGCCTAGGGCGACAGTGGAAAGGAAAAACTCCCTCCATGGGTAACCTAAATGTTAATTAAATAAATACTTATTAAGTATATTAAATTATAGCTAAATTGTAGGTAAATAACTATTTAAATCAAATAACAAACCAATAATACAATTTAAATTAGTAGTTAAAAAATTTCCTAAATTATATCCAAGTAGATTGTATAATGAGTGTTCAGTAGGAGACCCTTGGAAGGACATCATCTAATAATGTCCAAACGATAGAGGGAGTTACTGCACTCTGGTGGGACTGGTTTCTGTTGATGAAGACCAGTAGAGTGATGCACGGCTGAAAGAACATCTAGGTGTGTGGAACTGAAACCGGTACCGGAATATCGGATCTGGGCGGATCTTAGAACAATGCTAGGCAGGAACAACCTTAGCCTGGGAACCAAGCCATCGTAGGGTACACACTCACGCATCCATACACACGCTAGGGGCACCTTTGTGTACTTAGTTAACCTAAAGCAAGACGAGCGCACAAAGACAGAGTAAACCCACATGGACATGGGGAGGACATGCAGACCCCACACAGAAAAAACCCAGACCACTCCATCTGTGATCATACCTTCTGAACCACCATGTTGCATAATATATCTATAAAGGTATTATGAGTAAGAATCTCCTTTGGCTTGGTGGTAAGAGCCATCTACTGGTAACAGCAGTTCCTGAGAACCTCGGTTCACAATGGAGTCATGTAATGGACTCGCCCAGTGCAAAGGTCTGTGCCCAGTGCATTGTGGTATAGTCTCGTGATTCCCCCATGAACCTGATGAGGATACGTATATGACACAATTAAAACATAGGACCCATAATGTACATGTCATAGAGGAATGGTGGTGTCATAGTTATTTTCAATGGGTACTTAAGAGTTCAGCAAATAGCTCTATGCATTTCTTAGTATTTCTTACACAATATTCATCTAAGGAAAGCAAGCCATGAAATCTATTTTATTTTAACCAGTTAAACACCTGGCACATGAAAACTAAAATGTTTATCTTATGGTAACATCTGCCTAGAATTATGAAACCCTGGGAACCCACAAATCGGTGTGACTTGGCTTTAACGCTCTTGAGACCTTGAAAGAAAAACTGATTTTACACCAGATTAAGATAGCAGTCACAGTCTAATATGAAACATGCTCATGTCTTCAGAACTGATCCAGTTGTCCTTATTTCATTAACTGACACATAATACACAATGGTTATGACAATAGGCCTATGCATGCCAACTTAGCCAAGCAGGCATCCATTCAGATATAACTGCCAAGTCTTATTCAGCTTAGTCTGCATATGGAGCAGCTATGCTGCTATTGGCTGGGAGTTTACGAGTAAAATACAATGTAGAAATAAACAACACTATGGGGTGACATATTATTTAGTAATATGTGATTAGGGACAAACTACTGTGTTCATTGCCTATTTCTCATTGCTAAACTTGCAATGGCCTTGTATGACCCCACAAATATACACCACAAAATTATTGACACTTTTTCACCGATTGCTCTGTAGCGGCAATTGGGGAGGACGGCGGACATTCCGGGGCAAGAGGTAGGAACCCTAACATTTGAATAATGTTTTGGCTCATCTCTGTATATACAGACATTCATTACAAGTAATAATTGGATAATGTTCCCTGACCTGAACAACATTATACAATCAGCTAAAGAGAGATTAAAATGTCGCCCTCTAACACAGAGTAATGATTTGCCTTACACAACAACATTCGCTTGAATTTCCCATGAGCAGAGCTGGTGGCAGTGTGCGAGGAGGTGAGGTCAGGAGCAGGCATCCCACAGAGGCGCCAGCATGGGACAAAATGGATATACTGCCAGCCCACAAATTAGACTACAATTTGTGATGACTGTTATTGTTCCCGGAGGAAGCAAAAGAGTGTGAACAGTCCACAAATACTGTCATGTTGACTCATTAGCAGAGGAAGGTAAAAAGTGGTGAGCTTTTAAACAATTTTAAAAAACTTTTAAAAAAGTTTGGTTTTATATTTCCCTTGGTAGCAGTGAACTAATTTGCAAATGGGACCAGGTGAAATGGAGCTTCCAGAGAGGCTGAGGCAGCCATAATAAGTCCAGTCTCATTTATCTCTTTATTCATAGAAAAACCTACTGCAGAGTAAAACAGGCCATTAGGATAAAAATGTTAATATAGATAGTTGGTACAAAACAGAGTAGTGATATTTGTACCGAATTCAATACTCAATGTCAATGTCATTTTAATGTAGCTGAAGCTTAAGTATTTTATTTTAAAAGTTAGTTATTCATTTTCTTATTATTCCACGTAGCAAATCAAATCAAATACATAACACAGCTACAGATGTATGAATATATCACCTTCATTACCTTGACCAACCAGTTTGTCAGTCGCTTTGTAGATGTTGCTGGCCACAGTACTGCAGTGGTGTTTTAGCCATTGTTTAATGACACTCCTCTGGCTAGGCCAGGCTATTACACCCTCGAATCTATGCCAGTTTAGAGTAATCAATTAACCTAGCAGTCTGTTTAAAGAAAGAGTAAAATTCTTTGGACTGTGGGAGAAAACCGGAGTACCCGGAGTAAACCCACGCAAACACAGGGAGGACATGCAGACTCTCCCCAAAAAGACCCAGGTCGCTCCAACCAGGGATTGAACCTGGGACTTTCTTGCTGTGAGGTACCCAGCGAGCCACCATTCCAAAGAATATATAGTACATTAAATACATGGTTGTAAATGTATATACATATGTACATACACTTTCTTACATATTCTGGACCTATAATACAGTATATGGGCCTGATGTGTCTGTCCAATCTGGTGATAAAAAAGATTTTCCTTTGTGTCCCCGGATTGTTTAAGGGACTGTCCTCCCTGCCCTGGTTTCTTCTGCAGTTCAACTGCTAAACCCAGACGTTCACATACTTTTTCCACTTTTTCTGCATTATTAGAATGATATTAGCATACACGATATGTGCCTAGCTCAAGGGCATTAAAGTTTGCGTTCAACCACACAATCCTTCTTCCTGTTCACTTTCCATTACCAACCACTTTCTTTATGTACAATTTCCTCTAACAGATAATCACATTAGCCAAATTAGGAATTATCTAAAGAGCACAGAGATGAAAGCTCCAGCAAATAGGGGTCTATAGCCTTCTGGGGCAATTCACAAGGTCATATGAAAGCACTGGCCAGTCTAGTGTTCCTCTGCTGAACCCATTAGAAACAGCTGATCATGGTACGGAGAAGCATCAACATATGGATGAATGCCAGATTAGATAAGAAGTCATAGGCAAACCCAAGGCCATCTGCTCAGCCTCTGCAGACATGAGAAACTTTCCCTAAGTTTCTAATACTATGAGAGAGAAACCATAGGACAATACAAGCATTTCAAACTGAAGAACTTTTCATACTGTCAGTGTGTTGTATCGATGTCATTGAATCATGATCGTCACTCACCCAACTGTCAACGTTTTCACTCGCTGCTGTGCCCATGATTCAAACCCAGGTTTTCAGAACCTTCAGTTTCCAGCAGCATGGCTCTTAACGCCAAGTCACAAGGAGCCCATGTGTCTGGTAAGTGGTAGGGACTGTGGTGGCCTAGTGGTTAAGGTAATGGACTATGGACCAGAACCCACAATTGCTTGGATTGTATTCATTGTAAGTCGCTCTGGATTAGGGCATCTGCTAAATGGTGTAAATGTAAATGGTATATGACTCTTGATTTAGGCAGCAATGTTATAGTTGAGGCCAAAAGATTTAGGATTCTAGCTAGGGCAGTACATGAAAATCCATGACCATGAAATGAGCTTTTGTGTCATGTAATAGACACTTTGCTGTGATTTGACATGTTTCATTTACATAGCACTCAGAACTGTTGCATCTGTTGCTCAAAATTGAAGTAATTCGTGTTTATTTTACTTAGATTGAGTAGAAGAAATTAAATAATAAATACATTCAGCCAAACTCCTGGAGAGTGAAACTCTCTCTATCTTAGCATGAAGCACAGTATTCGACGACTAACTAAGGCTACATCATGTATAGTAGCTCTCTTCAATTTTCAAGGGTTATTTAATGACCACACTGAAATGTGGTGCTTTGAAAAATCTTTGAATTCTGTGAATCTCGAACAGATGATGTCTATGAAATTAAGCTAATTGTTCTGTGAATTTAGTAGGTTCTATATACCTTGTCTATCAACATTTGTGATAACTCCACACTTTTGATGTTAAGCACACATTTCTTTTCATTTGTGTCTACTTTGTTCATATTAGAAAGCTATTTTAAAACAATATCTTGGGGCCATTGCTATTTGAGCTTTAATACCAAATTCCCAGCGAGTCACATAAAATTCATGACAATTTTACTCTTTCTTTAAACAGAATTGACGTACTGTCTTGTAGATGTTGGCAGTTATTGTCATAACTATTACTTGGCCTATGACTGTGTTTAAAGACCTACATTGACTGAAAATATGAACAATAGTCCACAAGACTGCAAGCACATGTACAACCAATTGGATGCAGCGATTCAAATTGAGAGGCTTAAGAATATTGTGCAGAGCGTATGGGCAACTGAAAGGCAAACGTAAATGTTGAGCCACTGAAACCCTGATGTATACAACGAGTAAATGAGTCAATATCTTAGCTGTAATTTTGAAATGACCTTCTAATGGAAATAAAGGAAACAATTCAAGGAAGCGATGAGGGTTTATTACCTGTTTTACCAGCCAAATCACTCCAAGACAGCCTAGATCATTTGGCTGAAAAATAACATAGAAAAAGCTATTTTTACTTGGCACAATCACAAAAGAGGCAAATTACCTCAGCATAAACAGTTTGAATGTGGCATGGTCTTCGTTAGGTTGATGAGTGACATAACTCATTATAGAGTGTATGACAAAGGAAAAATGTGAGACTCATTCATTTTTAATCAAACAAGATTTAGAAGAGCTTTTTGAACAAAAGCAATCACTTTAACATGGTGCATTGAATATCAAAATCTATACATCAAAATCTATAGATTTCTTCTCTGGTGTTAAATTGAAAATTGAGAAACTACAGTTAATCATACCTTTCAGTTGGAGACTGAAATGCTATCTTGACCCCACCAAACAACATGCCAGTAGCAAGATAAATATTTCAAGTAAAGTGGCTGTTGTTTTACTTCAAAACAAATGGTTAAATGAATATTTAATATAATAGTTTCTAGTTTTTAAGTAAAATATGTCAGTGGCTTGTGTATTGTGCTCTGTCCACACTTTATAATGAATTTATTTTATTTTATTTCCAGAATTTATCATGCCTAGTCAGTGGAACAATTGCTCATGCTGTGACCAACATATTTTTCAAAACACCACCAATAGTACAACATGAAAAATGTTATATAGAGATAATTGGCAACAGATATATTTCTGACTACCAAGTTTACTTTTACTTTTAACATAAAATACTGAATATAATGTCTGTTCTTTGTCATCTGAACAAATAGATTTAGTGATATAATCTTAAATATGCATAAATATTAAATATGAATCTTAATATGTCCCAATTGTGGATTTAAGTCCAGTGAATGTTCCTTCATACTATGGCCTTTGGCACACTCAAATTCAATAAATCCTTTTTGCCAATCATTAACATCTGCTTTATTATCCAATTTCCGCTCATCCCAATTCACTGCACTGTACCACATCTTCCCAATCTTTGAATCCTGTCACACATTCTGCAGGTTTTTATAGCCGGATCACCCTAGTGATACACCATCTACAGGAGCCTGAATTTACTAGAACATTAAACATTTTGGTGAGTTTATTATTATAATCTAGACTGTTCACTGAAATCACTGTGTGCACGTACTGTAAAGATCTTCTCTGGATCTCCTAGTTTCTCACAGAAGGATTAATCATTAGAAACTGGTTAAGAGAGAAGCAGAGACAGTTTGAGTGAAAAGATAATTTGTGTGATGGTTCACATGCTCAGAACTAAATCCTGGTATATATAAAAGAAACTGAATTTGTACTTAATTGTAATGTACTGTACATTGTGTTGTACTGTACATTTGCTTTTAAATATCCACAGATATCAAACGTTAGTAAGCTTCAGCACAAAAACAAAATTTTTTCAACACTTTTTTTTAGGTTTAGTATACAGAAAATTACAGTATTGATATTTAATTCCATTGTTGTTCTACAGAGAGCAAGACTGCTTTTTTCTATTTTTCTGTCAGGTTTTTAAGAGGTCAGATGGTTAATTGACTGCACCTTCAAAAGAACCGCTTTTTCTAAGCAGAAAAGCGTACAGCATCACCCCATTCATCCTCATTCTACCTTCTGACACTTCACTTTACAAGAAGATAAAACAACAGACATAAGGCACGAGTTAGCGTCTGAACTGTTTTTATAATCAGAGAGCTGAACAGAGAGAAAATGAGCGAGATTAGAGAAATTGTACGAGACAAGAGATTAAAGTTTCTCAGTTTACCCACCTCACCAGGGACTGAATATGCATTTATCAAGTTTTATACCACTTTATACAAACTGCATTGTGTGATTGAGTGAAAACATTGGGTGAGATGTAAGGTTATGTGTGATACATAGGAGATAATACGAGAAAACAAAATAAGAGTATTATAGTATAAACAGTACTAATTTACAGTCAAACTACAGAGGTCTCATTTCATGGCCTGTATATGGTGATATGGCTACATTTTCCAAATGCTTTAAAGGCAAAGATCAGTTAAGATATAATAAAGTAATTATATATATATATATATATATATCTTGGGGTCGTTCTGATTGTCCAAAGGACTGGGTAGAGATATTCCAATACATGCAATGTTTAATCATATGAACAACAGATTTAATAATATACAACAGATTTATAAGATAAAGAGTTTATTTGGCTTCACATTGCAGGTTGGCTTGTTGGCTTAAAAATAAGACCTATATATGCAATATGCTGCACCTATAGAACATTTGTCCATATTATAGGACCTGACATTTTCATACTAATAATACTCTTTTCCACTGATCTTCATTCCAATCTTTGTGAACTTGACCATATTTGTACCTTTTCACCCAATACAATTTCCAAAAATAGTCCCGATCAAGCTTCTTTGAACTGCAGAAGTGTCAACTTGGCATCATGATGAAGATCCCAGACGCTGCTATTGCTTAACTATAAGGGATATGTAAAGGAGGCATATAGGTCACACTGTACTTCCTCTTGTAGCCTATAGAATCTATTTTTTCCAGCTTTTTTTGTGGTTGTATTCTAATAAAGAAAGTGTGTAATAAGTAATACATTCCCAAAAAAATGTTTTATCCAATCTAATGGTGGCCATTAAACACTAGTTAATGATCCTATCAGCAAAATACACATATATGTAGAGGTATGGAATTGTAGAACTACACAGTGTATTTATATGCTAAGTGGAACTAAGCAAATGGAAAATGAGTGTAGAAACACGGAGTTGTACTTATAGTGATTGGTAAGCATATACCTATAAAAATCAGCAACTATAGTAAAATAAACAAGAAATATGTTTCCATCATCAAAGCCTAGGGCATTTAAGGTGTATAAATTGTTTTAAATTCATTCAGAAAAAGACTCATTTTATCCTACATGACCTTTTGTTTCCTGTGAGAACATGGGTCTTGATTCCTTTACCAACATTGCACACCAGCTGAATGAAAATCATTTATTGGCTCGATGAGTGAAATACTGTATTACAACACAGAGAAGCCCAGACATGTGCCTAAAAATAAACCACTGAGGGGTGACCTTTACAAGTCTGTGGGAAGAGTTTAATACATTATTCTGAAGGGAAATTAGGAGAGGTTAGTGAAATCCCAGTCAGGATTATGTAGCCTTGTTTAAATGGCAATGTGACATAATATCTGCTCAGTGTGCCCCAAGCCCTTTATTTAAAATCTGCCTATGTCATAATTTATTTATATACGCTGATCACAAAAGTGAGGGGATATTTAATTAGGGAAATTTTCTTTTCAAATATCCCCGAATTTTGTGAGCAGTATAAATTTATGGGTACCCGGAGCAAACCGGTGTTAAGCCAAAGCAGGGCAAACTCAATAACAATACATCTTTTAAAATGCATTTTTGTATACACAATTATTTGGCTATATTTGCTATTTGAACCTTCTCAAATTGTTATAATCACTATGCTTCAAAGTTTTGCCTCCATATTGCTATTATGTGTCAGCTTTAATGACACTGAATACACTTGCTATTCCTCCGGTATCAACTAGATTTCCTCCTTTTTGCATGATTAAAGAGTTCTTAGGGACATGAAATCTATCACATGCCACCATGGGTTCATACCAAGATTCACACAATAAATATTATATAAAAAAAGGGTTATAGATATAGATATATAGATATATATAGGGTAATAATGGAATGTGGCTGGCAATAAATTCTCATTAATGGGACACATATAATGGGAAAATGGGAAAATTAAAAAAATATATATATAAAATAATATTATAACCAGGTAGTGATTCCCACTGGCATTATTCTACTCAATTCCTGCACCTATGCCTATTATCCACCTGGCAGATTATCCTGACTTCAGTCTGAGAAACACCTGGGAAACTGCCCACTCACACACAATCACCTTTAACACAGCAGACTGTGGTAGCCTAGCATTAAGGTATTGGACTATGCACCAGAAAGTGCAGGGTTCAAATACCACCTCTGCCAAGCTGCCACGGTTACTTTTTCTTTCAGCTTGAACCAATCTGGCTGTTCTCCTTTGACAAATTTTGCCTAGAGAACTGCCACTCACTTCCACCTCTTCTTTTTTCGCCATCATGACCATGTCTGCATACTTAAATGCACCTAATATAACAATCACTCTTACTATTACTATTTTGGTCTTTGTACTTTATAGACAAATTTCATTTTTTATTGCACTGGCACTTTTTTGCTAAATAAATAAAACATGCGTTTATTCTTATGCGTAAGATTTTTGCATTTATGTTGTATTTTGGTGTAAATCCAAATGGTCAGAAATTTTCATTTCAGTACCCATGTCTGATCCTGTAATTTTCACCCTTGTTGTCACATTTTTTTCTGTGTTTTTTTGGTTTCTTACCCATGTGTATTTGTTTTGATAGCATTTTGCTGACTGCTGCACCACACCTATGTCTTTGTGCTCTGATTGCTATCCTACATGGAACTGTGGCTTATTTTCTATCATGGTATATTAGGTGGTCTTCCCCATTCTTTGCCATACTGCGGATCTTATGCCATGTAGTTGTTGTTTATGCCCGTCTATACTGGCTGAAGTGTTTAGTTGTTGCACTTTTTTATCCAGTTGCCAGTTTTTGATCCTGTTGCTAAGCCTTTTCCATATTTGCCCTGTGTTTTCGAGGGACTGGTTTTCTGGCATTCTTTGGCGATTTTGCTCATGTACCCATCCCCTATTTATTGTGGATATGTATTATTAATATTATTATTATTATTTTGGCGTTTTGGTTCTGTTGTTTTTAGTACTGTTCATATGACTAATAGTTCACAGCATTGTTTGTCATGTACTATTTTCAAATTGTTACTGGTTCTATGATTATGTGCTTATTTATGTGGCCCAGCCTGACAGTAAGTTCATTGAGACCTTGTTAGTCCAAACAGGGTCTAAGAATACCATCATGTTTCAAGAGTACCACCAACTTTAAAGCAACTGCCCTAGATAATACCTGTCACCAGAGTCAATAAAAATTGCAAGGGCAGTAAGGAGAGAGACTCTGGTATCATGGGCTTTGCTGAACACTTCCTTCAGGCACAGATACTCTGGAGGGACAGAGGACAGGTTCAGCTTGTCCACCTTGGGAGAAGGGCATGACATATTTTGTTAGGACTATTAGAAATACTAAGAGAGCGTCAATTTCAGAGCTGTCAGAAAAAGACAGATTTTCCATCTGATGTGCTCTACTCTAATGAGTTAAATGAAAAGCATCAAGAACAGCCTCAAAAGGCATTTTAAATCCATTTGGATGTCATCAGTGCAGTTATGAGGATAGTTAAGGCAAAAAGGAAAGGCCCTGTTTTCTATTTTATTTCTATTTTTCCTAGTTTTTAGTCATCTCCTTTTACATGTTATTAAACAATCCATTCCACCATGCCCTCTTTAATTGCTGTGTGCCTGGCTCCCGCAAGCTATGTATTTTCTGTAGAGAACAGTAGAAGACAATGGAATGATCGCCACTGAACCAGTCAGGGGTGATTATTAAGAGCTCAGGGGGGCACTGTCTGTTGCAATTAGACAGACTGGCTGCCAGCAAATGAAAGCTGCTTTTGGAGGAAATGAGATGCAGACAACAGTGATACCAACTGAGAGGAAGGGAGACCAGACATAACCCGCAGTGTTATCTAAAGATTATTGGTACTAAGTCCTCTCTGAAACAATGGGACAACCAGGGGAAAATTACCCTTTAAATGGCCTCAGACAAGGATCGTAAGTACACAAGTCATTCTACCAAATAATGATAGAAAACAAATGAAGTTCATGTTCTGGAATGGCCAAGACAGAGTTCTGTTTCAAAACAAAAATGATCCCATTCATGTTTCAACTCCTTAATATATCAGAAAACAAATATTTAAATAAAATATAAATTCAGTAAAGTCTCTATTATACATCAAGTCAAGAATACCACGTCAAAGTCATCGAGTCTTTAATCAATATTAGTCTCAATACATTTGCAACTTTCTCGAAAAACAAGTCCCATGTTGTTACATTAATTTCAATATAATTAAATTAATAATAACTAAAAGACGTATTGATGAAACCCTCTTTGACTAGCATTGTTTGTAGGGTCTAGTATTTTAGGAGCAAGCTCTCAGATACTGATCAGGATGAAGTAGTAACTGAAAAGTAATTACAAAATGTAAGGGATTTTCTGATTGCATAATAAAGCTCATAAACCATCATCTGATTACTAACTTCACACACCTGTTCTTCATAATCGCTCACCTGTTTAGTCTAACTGTTCACTCCGTTCTGTGCTGAGTTACTTGGTTCCATACCCTGTTTGCAAAGCACAATATTTTTCTGTCAATATCTTACTGTTTCTGATCTGTTTTGTCTCTCGACTCCCGTTTTTCCTCTTGCCCTCTGGCTTTGTAGTGTTTTCGACCCTGGACTGGTTTAGTCTTCTGATTTTGGGGTATCCTTTAATAAACACCTGCTTCTGTGCAAGCTGCGTTTGCCTCCACCTTTTCGTGCTCGGCATTACAATAGTTTGTAATTTCGATTATTACCCAATTATTGGGTTGTTTGTAAACAACTATTGTGTTGAACAGGGCTTTCAGGAGACTGTTTCAAATAAAAATGATTGCAATACTAGTACACTAGTACACAGTATATTGTTTTGGTGAAAATGTTTTTTTTTCTATTTTGTCTATTCACTTAATCTATCCATACTGGCAGTTACTTTTATTGACAGGGCATAGCATTTCTGCTTATGGGTTGGATCATATGGCTGCTTCTGACATTTACTTTCTTTTTTATTCAGAGAGCACTGGAACTGAGAGCTGACAGGGATTTGTTTGTGTTTTTTGTTTAGGCTTTGATCCAGTTTCAATCATGGGCCACTTACCCTGACCTTCATGCTTAAGCAACAGTGACAGTGACGTGGTGCGAGACTTTAGTTTTCTTTAGACTTCTGCCTGAATGTCACACATCACTGCTTCACAGTCAATATAAAATATGCATTTATTCATAATAAAAATATATCCACGTTGGCCATTCCTGTTTCCAGGCGTCCAGTTTGTCAGTGATAATGCCAGCACCTTCACTCAGGTAAACCCTAAAACTCTTCAGTGCAACTTCTTAATTATGTCTGAATGCTTTAACATTATCATTAGTATTTTCTAAGATGGTCACTTAATTCTATAATAATTCCATATTCTATAATAAAAGCTGCGATAATGCAGTTGTATAATTGTATTATATGTCAATACGACTGACTAGTGTGGATGTTATCTTGTTCCTCTTGTTAAATAACCACTGACACAAAACTAATATTCTAATATTGTGTTTGATCGTGGCATAAAATTTCAATTGTGCGCCATTGTTTCTCTAACGTTATAGCCCACAATGTCATAACATTTATTTTCATTCAGAATGCTTTAATTTTTAAAAGATCTTGTACTGACAACTGGAGAGTCAAACCACTCTGCAAAGCCTTCTCCAGCACATCCCAAGGACTTTCAATGGAATTAAGGTCAATACTCGTTTGTGAAAATTACGATTTTTTTATTCACAAATTATTTATTTTTTATGTATTTTTTTCGATGTAAGTGGGAGGCAGCCAACGAAGCCAGAAAAAAATGTTTTTTTTATATCAATGACAGAAATAACCTTGGTAAGAAATGACTCTATCTGGATGCTTATCTGAAGACATGACTCTGTTTGACTGATTGCTGTTTCAATCAGAGTTGACAGCAAGCAAAATAAAAACATCTATTGACCAAGCAAATAAAAAATACATCCACACTGTTCCAAAATATGAGTGTATAT
>JAUZST010096521.1:0-18896 GCA_034779995.1 Parotocinclus haroldoi
GAGAGAGAGAGAGAGAGAGAGAGAGAGAGAGAGAGAGAGAGAGAGAGAGAGAGAGAGAGAGAGAGAAAGAGAGAGAGCAAAAGAGTGAAAATTCTAACAGTTTAGGCTTTGCATAGTGTGTATCCCTGATGCATTGACATATTCTGTGCATGCAGTTTTCTTGTGACAACAACCTTTATAGTTATATTACAGTGCCATAAAATACTAAGAAACTAAGGTCATGTCTTTTCAATGTTCACTTCAGTCAACTTAATTGGTGCATCCCTGTACGTACATTACATCAAACATAACATCAAAATGAAATAGCCACAATTTTTTGTGAGCAGTGTATTATGATTTGTCCCAATCCTAACAACACATCGCATCCCATAATATGCAGTACACAGTAAGACTACCAAGTGCTGGTTCCTTCTTTACTGTATGGTGGATACGAGTCATCCGGTTTACGGTAATGAAGCTGATTTTCATAACCTGAAACACACACCATGCATTTATTAAGTACATAAACCATGTTAATTATTAATCAATTCATCAAACAATCTAATCAAACGTATTTCTCTTACATGTTACAAAAAGGTACAGATGGATTTGAACACAATCTTATGCCATATGCCACTCAATTGCCCCTCTCTCACCCTCTCTCTCTTACCCTTCTTGATATACTTTACAGCCTCCTCTCTTCGATGGATGCCCACGTTCTCCCACTGATTGCTGCGGTCCAGATAATGAGCAGCGATGAGCGGCAGCGTGATACTTGCGAGGTTCTGCTCCACGCAGCCGCCGGGCATCCGGATCAGCGCCGCCAGGGAGTCCTCATTAATGGAGTTGTCAATGCTATCAGCCAGCAAACTACCTACACAAGCACACACAGCGTGTGCAGGAATGGCCTTGTAAATAATTCTCAGACATAGTCGGACATGACTAACGAATTTGTTAATATAGTGTGTACCTCTGACATTAATGAATGTTTCCGGAGTCGAGTTTGGAACCACTGAGGTCAGTTTTGCTTTGTCCACCTTAATCAGCTGATGTCCATCTGACACACATAGACACACACAGAGTTGAATCAGGTACACACTGGCTAGTTTGCTGTATCAGTTTGCTCAAAAATCTGGATGTAACAGAGCCTCACCCTTGAAATTCTACTCTATTCTAAAGTAAAATACAAAAAGAATCAATATTTCTGTTGCAGACATTTTCTTGCATAAAAATTAAGAGGAAAGAGTCTTTAGTCTGCTGCAATCAGAATAAACGAGGAGTTCTGGCACAACAAAGAGAACCCACGGTCAAATATTTATGGTGCAAATGGTGACATTTTTGCATCATGATGCATCGTTACGCTCCTAATGCTAATTAGGAACTAATCCACACAATAGATCGTAATTTAAAACAAAGAACCATCAATTCATGAATTATCTTCCACTCAACAATCCACAATCCACATAGGGTAGCGGGCCAGCTGGTGTCCGCAAGGGCAGGAACAACCCTGCAGGGCACCAATCCATAAACACACACAGTCACATGCTAAGGGCTACTTAGATAATTGCTTAATCAGAATACTAGATACACCAATTCAACTAACACGCATGTCTTTGTAATGTGGGAGTAAACCGGAGTAAACCCACGCAGACACGGGGAGGACATGCAGACTCCACGCAGAAGGGACCCAGGCCGCTCTACACTGGGATTGAACCCGGGACCTTCTTGCTGTGATGCAGCAGTGCTACCCACCGAGCCACCGTGCTGCCGCAGAACCGTTAATGAGTGTGTTATTAAGCAGGTGTGTTCAGATGCAGAATGCTGTGTAAAGTCATTAACAAGATCTCACTGCTGCCTGCTTGTTCGGCTGGGTTCAACACAAAGCTCCTGACATCCATCTTCTGTACACCTTCTACCTGCAGAACAGAACTACAGCTCAGATCCACACACACCAGATTAACAATAAATACTTTAATGACCAAATAAATTATAAATGTTTAATTAGAAATTTTAAATGTTTCATAAAGATTCTCAAAAGTAAGTGCAAGGTCAGATGACAAAAAAAAATTATTTATAAAATGTATTATTCAACGCCAAGAAAATACCAAACCACCAACAAATGCATCAGTGTGAGATTAGGACAGACTTCAGTGCGCTGCTAAACAGGTAGGTTTAAGCAATAGACATCAAAATATTGAAAGTGAATCTGCATGGAGGAGCAGACAAGGCTCGGTGAGTCCGTCTGCCTTTGCCGGCACCACGGTCAGCAGATGGGGTGCTGTTTCTCTAGCTTTATCTTTGTGCAATACTAAGTCCATACTCAAACCCGACCATCGACGGATCCCGAACGGAATCTGAATTTGTCACTAAAGATGATACACTTGGTTGCTTGTTCAGGACACCACTGCAGCCGAATGAAACTGGCTGTCAATGGCTGGACATGTAATGGGTGAAAATTTCCTTCCGCTAAAAGCCTGGAATTGGTCCCAGAAGAGACATGGGTGTGCAGTTAAAGTGCCAGCTATCTGGATGGTGGGCAACAAAACTATGGGCTCTGCTCATGCTTGTAGGCTGATTAAACAACGTGGTGTTCCCTCACAGAACCACTGCCCCAACACCTCCTAGCAGCTTGGTCAGAACTAATTTATTTATTTATATAGTTTAAATCTCTTTGTCTTACATGTATTTTCATATTTTTTATATATATTTCATATATCACTGTGCAGCATGTGCCCCCCTTTTTGTCTTCCTAAAAAGGTTAGTAGTTTAATAGTTTAGTGCTAAAGGGTGGGTTTGCCCACGGTGCCACACAACCAAGTCGTAGTAACTGTATCATAATCCTGCTTTACTAACAAAGTAATCATGCTGACTCTTACCACTACACGCAGAGTTTTGCGGATAGCGTCCTGTCCCGACAAGTGGCGTGACAGGGCTGTGACCTGCAGAGGGAGCTCTCCTGCTCTGAGTGGGATGACGGTATAACGGAGCAGAGCGGAGGAACGTGCTTGCACCTTCACCTGCTGCTTATGATCCTCTGTAAACGCAGCACTGCAAATGTCTTCTGTTCTGGCCAGGATCACCAACACCTACACACACAAACACAAACACACACACACACACACACTTTGTAACTTATAAATGAGCTAACATTGTCAGTATTACTAGAATCTCGTAATTTGTCATATCAATAGCAATGACTACTGATAGCCAGCATATAAGAATAACCTGCAGGTCCTCGTTAAGGAAGTTTTGGAGCACGACCTTGACCTCTACGTGCTCGTTTCTGGCTGCGGTACGAGGAAGGCGTAGGTCGACAAAGAAGGGCTTCCACGCTCGGATGTTAAATGGCTCAGCCACGCAAAATCCTGCATTCAAAATCATCTTTTCTAACATCATCGCACTGGTAACCAAGCAGAAAAAAAGGCACACACTAACCTGTGTTCGGTGAGGCACTAATGCCCAAAATGCCCCACTGCGTGATGCTGTCAGGGAGAACCGTATCCACTTGCGCAACGGCTAACCTAAAACCAAAAACACTCATTGGCTCACATGTTCATTTTAAAGCGTGCGACACATAAGGTTATATCTACAAGGTTATTTCAAGACTAGTCATATATACGCTTAAGTCAAAGGCAATTTAGAGTAATCAATTAATCTGACGTATATATGTCTTAGGGCTA
Organism: Parotocinclus haroldoi; assembly: GCA_034779995.1. Taxonomy (NCBI): domain Eukaryota; kingdom Metazoa; phylum Chordata; class Actinopteri; order Siluriformes; family Loricariidae; genus Parotocinclus; species Parotocinclus haroldoi. The sequence continues at coordinate 3,660 of JAUZST010096521.1, forward strand.
TCAGAGGAAATCAGAGTACCCAGAGTAAAAGTTTATGGAGGACATGCAGACTCCACACAGAAAGGACCCAGGCTGCTTCACCCTCAGGTAGAACTTAGGACCATCTAGCTGAGGTGAGGTGCTGGTGCTTCCCACCGAAACTCTATAGCACTGTATCGGGTGGAGCTTTCTCTCAAAGCAGCTTTACAATTATCTAGGCTCACAGTCCTTATTGAACAAGACTAGGGTGGCAGAGGTAAGGACTCTCTAAATGTCATGAGGAAGGAATGTGAGGTCCAAGACGGTTCCAGCCTAGATGCTATATGTAAGTTAATAAATAAGTAAGTACGTAATAAATCATTGTAAGTAAGTAAACGTGTATAGAAATTACCCTATTAATCAGGTTACAGTAGATAATTTGAATGCAAATAAACGAAAGATGTAAATAAAAGAAATTAAGAGAACGTATATATATATACTGTATTTTAACAATACTACCATAGTCACTTACTAGTTACCAGAGACATTAGGTTTAAAATGATAAACGAAACGCCCTGTTGTATTAGTGCAAACTGTATCCTTTTTCTCACATCGAAAATCTCTTTTTATTCCATCAGTGCAAATTCTAATCTTGAAGTTTTTGCGTGTTTGACTGTTGTGATCTTTCTGTGTGAATTCTGTTTTCGTGTAGATTTACACCATTCGGAAGCAGCAATCCCAATCTCATTGTATTGTTTTGTACAATGACAATAAAAGCATTATCTTATCTTGCTGTAGCTTCACCATATATTCTATGAAATAACTTATATTACTGAAGTATAGCGGTGTACATTTCTAAAATTTTTACTTTAACAGGTACCTGCAGTAAAAATTTGGATTCTCAAGAGATATGCGATTGAGCATGCCTGCGTCTGCCATCTAGTGTTCGGAACTGGAAATGCACTGGGGCCAAAATCAAGAAATGTATAACACAATTAATCGATGCATCAGCCCACCCAGCGATAGACTGGGAAGGGAATACAATATTATTAAGGGTGTACTAAAGTATACTAAAAGTTAGACTATTATACAACAGTGTGCATAATAAATAAAATAATAAATATAATGTAGATGATTCTGTGTGATTTAGTTATTTAGTTCAGTGAATTTTTATTTATTATTAGAATTGTTTATTGAGTCACTGCAGGTTTTCGTATCCTCAGTGGGTAACATTTGGTGACATGGAACACTCAGTCAACCAGAGTAGGGGAGGTGGTGCTACTGGCAGAGCATGCTTATGCTTGTGCCCTGTGTTCCAAACAGGTCCCAAACAGTAAGAAGGGAAAATAGCAAAGCTCAATTAGCATTTAGTCAAACTAAGCAATTGGTTTGTTTAAATAAAATAAATTTGTGAAGTAAATCAAAAATAAAGATTGTCAAGTGAAAGGTCAAAAGTAAATAACAAACATTACCCATCAGCCTGAGGCACTGTGGGAAGGTTGATGTCTGTCCACAGCCAGGACTCGTAGAACTTGCTGCGAATGTAAATATCCTCCAGGTCTTCTTCATCGTAATCCTCTTCTTCATTGTCTGGTACCATATCCCCATTCGTGTTCTCAACCGCAGCAGTAACAATGGAGGGCAACATCTCAGCTTTAGAGTCCATTATTAAGTAATTATTCACCCCACTTGCGAGGTCTAGAAGATGAGAAAAAGAAAAAGCATTAAACCTCACAACCAGACCTGCTAGACCCACACTAGCAACAGGTACATGGACTGTATATATGGGGTTATGAACATAAATGGAAGATAATGACCCCAAATAATATAAGGTTCAACTCTGTAGTTTGGTCGACGGAAGTATTTTTTTCTGACAAAAATTTTGGTGGTGGTAGTGGGCACTGGGGTAGTGGTGATAGGAGGCTCCGGAGTGGTTGGTGGTGGGGGTGTGACGACGCCCAGTTCCTCTCCTCTGTACTCGGAGCAGCAGTGCAGGAATGCCAGCACACAGCTCCACGGCTCGGTGATGTATAGGGCACGACGCCGGCACGAGTACGGCATTGGGATCTCCCTCATACCATCAGCACAGCAACGCTGCAGAGTCTGCTCCGAGTAGGTTTTCTCTACACACACACACACACACACACACACACACACACACACACACACACATATATATATATATATATTACATATCACACATCACTTTGTACAGGACCATCAAGCACAGCAAGATAGAATCATAGAACCATGCAAATAGAGTAAGCAGAGACTGAACCAGGTTTAATTTATTTACATTTACAGCGTTTATACAGAGCAACTGATGCAGTCTTACACTGTACAGAGGGAGCAATTGTGGGGTAAGGGTCTTGCTCAAGCTCTTCAGCCTATGGCCTACTGATTAAGAGTTACATGTTTTGTTTATTTTATGAAATTAAAAAAATTTCTGCACGTTTTAATTATTACACAGAAGTGTGATAAATGTTCCACAGCAGTGTGTCCAGATGATCCAGATGGTTCAAGAGCCCACCACAGAGGTGACTTGAGTTGGAGACCCAGCCTTGCCTTCGTACCAGGTCAGACGTCCCGTACAGATAAGTGTGTTACTGTGCGTGTGATCTATGATGGATTGATTCCCTGTCTAGGGTTGTTCCTGCCCTTGTTCCCAAAGTTGTCGGTGGGCATGGGCTGGCCTGTGACCCTGTGTGGATTAGGTGGAAGATAATGGATGGATGGATGGATATTCTCTATTTTAATTATTCTAAATATATTCTGTGTATTTAGACTGTTATTATAAACGGATTATTTATGTACAGTATATTGGAACGTTGGAGGTCAAACTTAATTGGTTCAATTGGTTAAAAGGTCATTCATAATCCAATTTGTCAGAATAAAATTTAATTAAAGTAATTCAGGTAGGATTAATCCATTCTTGACCCCCAAATGATTGTTTTTTTTAATGCCTGTATTTTCATACCGTATTAGTGCCACTGACTGGTCTGGACATTTTTTTAATCGGAAGTTTTGTTCGAATTTGGGGTAAAGAAAATGGACTGTTTGACGTCCGAATTGAGTTGCGTTCGAATTCAAAGATTCCACTGTAATCAATTGAACTGTGTTCAATTCTTACATATTTTACCTATGTAGGCTCGCTAAAACTATTTTTGAGATTCAATTCAAAGTTTCTTCTTATCACATTTAGGGGCATTTTCCCTTCCACTGTCACACTAGGATTGATCAGTTGGAGTTATGGGTGTAGATGAGTGCCATTCAAAAAGAGGCTAGACATGGCTAAAGTAAATTACTTAACGTTCCACAGGTTGATAAGAAGCAGGCAGAAATTCTCTTTATTTTCAGGTCAATCATTAGAAAATCTTCAGACCTGATATTGTGTAGCCTGTCACAGAATTTTATGGGAATCACCTCATACAGTGTGAGGTCCACTTAAGGTCATGCAGTGTAAAATCGGCTTTAATTATCTCCTTAATCGCTTTGATTCAGAAAGCAAAAGTTTAGCTTTGTATTTATCAAGCTATTTCGCACAAAAATTACATCACTCACTGAGTTTGGACTGGAGCTCCATTCGTTCAGCAGAGCGCCTCCCCCTGGACTTCCAATGGCATGGCGTTTCTAACACAGAAAATGTCAAAATCCTTTAAATCTGCAACTACACCAGGATTTATTTCTTTTCAACTACCAGCCAGGTCGTTAATTCCTGTTCTTATTAATATTATGTCAGTTACACTTATGTTCTCAAACTCAAGGATGCTTTACAATGAACTAGTAGCTTTAATTAATAATCTCGTGAAGTTGGTGGAAAACAGTACATTCCGTGTGTGTAGACTACCTTGTCCATCGCTGACTGACATCCCAAAGCTGGAGCTAAAGCTCAGTCCTGCGTCCCGGAACACACCATTGCTGTTAGCTCCTCCTCCTGGGGAGCAGCCAGTGTCACCCTGCCTGAGTATGTCCCAAATCTGAGGGTGCAGCCTGATTATTGTGAGAATTACACTTGAGAAGCTCGATGTGTAAGAAAACATTCACAGCATCACCTTCCTCTGCGTCAGGCGGCTCTTGCTCAGCAGGAATATGGCGTTGTCCACGGCCACCAGGCTGACCTTTGCTCCCAGGTCACCCCTGACTTGAAAGCGAAAGCTCTCCCCTGGTGAGTATGAGTTCTTTACTTCGCTCTTCCATGGTTCAACCTTAAGCTGGTCCCAAGTTAAAATAAGTGTTTATCGACACAGTGACTTGCTCTCGCTTTCATTTACACATTTTAAAACTGCACTGTGAATGTTTTGCAAATCACATGTGTTATTTTGTAATGAGATAAAGTGAGTTCAATTCAAAACCATTAGGTTAGGACTAAATTAAGTATAAATATATAATAAATAATTATCACCTGTATTACTGTATATTATGCGTTCGTATTTGAGGGGCAATGGTGATTAAGTAAGGTTAAGTGATAAAGTACTACTTCTCCCGCTGACTGACTCTCCCACTCGCCCACAAATAAAACATGCTGACATATGGCACATATAATAAGCTTTCTAAACAGTCTAACCACACCGAAAGGGAAAAGAAAATGACACCCGGTGCAAATTCAAGTGAGCAAACTTTTTTTTTTTGCTTTGTTCGTGAGGCCCTATCTAGAGACCATTATGTGTCATAACTTTGTCCTTATGTAAATACTATTCGTTTTTTTTGACTGCCTTTGCAGTACTTGAGGCAGGTAAATACTAGAAGGTCAAAATGCCAGAATATCTGAACAGCTATGGCTAAATGAAACCTCCACAGTGAACAAATCATATGACTTACTGATCCCACACACTGGCTCTCCACATCCACCAGCAGAGAATCAGCCACCACCTCCTTTACGGAGCGCCATGGTAAGAGGTAGTACACTACCACACGGAGGGCGGGAACCATCTCTGCCGTGATTAGCAGCGGAAGATTAGTCACTTCCTGCCCTGCTATGTTCAGTTTACCTCCACGGATGATCTTTCCCTTACTCAGCACCTATACGGGAGAGAAGACAAAGTGTGCAAGAGAGAAAGAGAGAGACAGTGACAGAAAACAGAGAGAGAGAGAGACAAAGAGAGAGAGAGAGAGAAAGAGAGAGAGCAAGCACTGATTAGATAGTTCATTAAATCACACCTTTTAGTTATATCCTAAAGTTATAATTAGTAACCACTGGTGATGGCTGAGGTAATCAGAATATCCAAATAAATTGTATGATTCATTATAACTTTTATAATAGTATTCCAAACATATCTGTATTCCAAAAATGTACATACAATAATCAGAGCTGCAGAGAATAGCAGAAATAGAGTGAAGTTCAGCAAAAGTACTAAAAAATTAAACTGAAAAGAAACTAAAAAGAAACGCTGCACCAATAATATCTGTCTCAACAATCTGTAAGGACCACATCATTGCATACATCATTGCATACATTTGCATACATTTGTATGTTGCATACACTTTAAAAACAAACAAATAAAACAATATATATATATATATATATATATATATGTAAATTACTTGAATTCTGTTGTATTGATAAGTGGTAAGTGATTTTTCATGTGTGTATCTTACAGTGTATGATATGTATTTGAGGTAGTCCCTCTCGTTCTGGGAGAAGAGGTTGATGTGCACTTTGAAGTTTATCATCTCACCGACTTTCACCAGCTTGGTGTTGGTGGAGATATAAAGCTGGTTCACACGATCATGACTGAGGGCATAATACGGCTCCACCATCCAGCTCACCTGCGCCTGCTTCGTCTGCACCAGATCTGGGATCTGTGTCTCTGCCTGCACACACCAACAACAACGGTCAGGTGTGTGTGTGTGTGTCTGTGTGTGTGTGTGTATATGAAGCAGCCTGTAGGTGATGAAGATGACCTAACAGGCTAGTGTGTTAGATCAGGTAATTAGTATTTTATACTGATGTGTTGACCCCTGTTGTGAGAGTGTGCACATCCTCCCCATGGTTTCCTCCCACAGTCCCTCTGGCACACAATTAATGTGTTGATATAACCTTGTGCCTGATGTTTATGTGATGCTAAGTACAACTAGCCAAACAAACTAACATACTGTTGCAGGTATTTGGGTTATGGATGTACACTGACAGGTGTTTGACTCACAGTTATAAAGTTGACCTCCCTCTTAGATGGCATGTTGATGGAGACATGTATGATGCCGCTGTGCTTAATGACAGGATTGGGCATGAAGCTGATTTTAACAGGGACGTTTGGTGCCGGCGAGCCATCGTGGTGACTCACTGTAACCTGAGGATCAAAACCTGAACAATGTAACACAACAATAATTCACATTGTGCTCAGTGTTACATGTTCACCTTACCGTTACATCAAATGGCAGACCCGGTTTAAAAAATCTTGGTGCATTTTTGATGCTGAGCACATACGGAGCCAAAACTATCTTGATGCCTGACTTTTCCGCCTCCACCAGGTCACTTCCTGAAGATGAGAGTGCACTGATACTTAGATGCAGGCTTTATTTTTTTTTTTCATTTTTTACAACAATGGATAATAGTGTACAGTAATGGCAGATATAATCGATTAATAAGTGAGGTGAAAATGCCCATGACCACTGCTGGTCGCAACTTCGCTTTGGTGCGTTACATTTACATTTACGGCATTTAGCAGACACCCTTATCCAGAGCGACTTCCAACTTACACAGTCCTACCGTTCAAGCAATGGTTGGTTAAGGGCCTTGCTTAGGGACCCAACTGTGGCAGTTTGGCAGAGATGGGATTTGAACCCTGGACCATCAGGTCCAGAGTCCAGTGCCTTAACCACTACCACAGTCTCAGTAATAATGGTTGATTGTTCAGCATTTGCATATTGGCCTGTTTAAAAAATTTTGTGAGAGTTGCAGTTCCAGCTCAAAATGAGATACTGACGGTAAGTCAGAACTGTTAAAAAGACGCTATATCGTTTTACAACAATAACTTTACCGTCACAAATAGGAACAATTATGGATCCTGAAACAGCTAAAAACTCAATATAAAGTGTGATTACAGCCTTGACCATTAAAGCAAGAATGGGCAAATATTACGCTTTCAATATTACAACTGCAACAATTAGTATCTTTACTTCCTAAATTACTGCAAAGGTTATTCAAGTCAAAGGTGATGTAGGATAGAGATTTGTAAAGATTTGTTTGTATTTATGACATACAATTACATTGGTAAGATGATTTTATTGATATTAATATGATATTATGATGATATTAAAATATATATGGATATATATGTTTTGCACATTTTGCAGGCAAATAAAAGTACAATGTACAAAATGGTCCAAGATGACCAGAAATGATGTTTTAAATCTAATACATAACATACACTTTAACAAAATTACAATGTCATTCAATCAGCATGAAATGAAGATAATCATCCCTACCTGAGCTGGTCATGACAGAGGCTTTGACGTATATGGACGATCCCAATAAAAGGTTTACGTTGGGGTACGTGTTCTTTATCTCAGCCATGGTCAAAGTGACGATGCCTCCATCCAGCTACATGAATCAGGAGCAGAACACTGGTGTGTTAATTCATTCGGATAAGCTATAACATAAGGATAGGCTCTGTATTTTCCAATCACACAGGACTGTGTGCTTTAACACGACACATTTTCTTGTATAAAAGTATGATAATTCTTGTAACAGACTCAAGGTTCAGCCTACTTCAACTATTAAACCATTACATGTGGCCTCATAGCTTCATTACAGATTTTAAAATTTTAATTGATAGATCAGCTAAAATGATAAATATATTGTTACCTAAGTTTCAATATTTATAGTGTTAGGGATCAATGGCATGTAAATTGTTGTGTGGGTATAGTAGGGGTAAACTTATTACTTTTTCATTACTTTTTTATGGTAAACTTGTTACTTTCATATGCTTTTCTTTAATGCTCTGACTTTAAAATGAATTACTAGAAGCAGTGCTTTAAAATATGGGCTAGAAATGCTCTCACCATATATTAAATAACTGAGTAAAAACAGACCTCTTTTCGCAAAGAATCACTATTCAAAATAAAGATTATTGGATTCCATAAACATTAAAATAAAAAAAATTTAATCTGCTGCAATGAAATGAAACTGCCGTATAATTGTGCCAGTCTCTACGACACACATCGTGATGATTTTGCACTGTGTCACAATGGATCATTATATACCTAGTGTACCATCTTCATATCTTACTTTTTTCATCTTTATAGCATATTTTCCTAACCTTCTAGTATTTACAATCCACCACAGAATGTTCCACGCAAAAATGCAAAAATGTTGCCCATCCAACAGGCTCAACCTCCATATATATATATATCTGTTTCACATTTTAATCCATACAGTGCATGTTCAAATTTTACTCACATTTTTTACTTGCTTCATGGATGAGAGTCTGATTTTCTGTCCGTTCCTCTCCACCCCAAACACCACGTACGCCACGCCTTCCACATTCTCACCATACAAATATCTGCACCAAAGAGCTTGTTTATGTTCACGAGGAGCAAAAATTAGACTGTTAGCACCTTGAGTTGTGCAGTCCCAAAGCAGAGGTTAGAGTACAGTTACACTGTCTCAACAACTTAAAGGACTAAGGTACAAACACCTATATTACAAACAAAACATTTAGAACAAACTTAAAGCCAAATTCCATGATGAATGTACCTTGTTGGTTCAGATTATGCATATTCGTATAATAGGTGCTCTATATCCATTCTTTCTTATGAGAAAATTGAATCCTTCAAAATCCTTCATTGAGGCAAATTAATATAATGCAACAGGACTCTTTTACTGTGACTTTGTGTGTTCTGTGTGTGTAATGACGTCACTGACCTGGCGTGTACCTCAACCTCCAGTTCCTCATCTTCCAGACTCAAATGAGACTTTTTGGGGATCAGCGTGGCATTGAATGCAGGAAGCACTAAACCAACATAAGGTCAACACAAGGTTAACACAATGTATTTTTTAAAACTTTAAAAATTACCGGTATTTGTCAAAACTGAAATGTAACACTGTTTTTGTTAATGTTTACTGACTGACATAATACAAAAATATTACTGATGAGTTATATGAACTCAGATTACAGATCCCCTGTCTAATGTCTCTGGAGATCAAAATCGGCACTGACTGACACAGGACAGAAAAGCAAACAAACAGCGGCTAAAATTCATTTCTCATGTTTCTTAGCAGTGCAGTTATTTTTGGTCTTTTTATTTTAGTGTACTTTCATACTCCCGCACATGCACTGATTCAGCTCCACACCACCACCAGCATATGATACCGATACCTACCTCACACTTAATATCTTTGGTTCTATGTTTGGTTCTAAGTTGTTAGATTTATTTGCTAGATGTGGCTTGGCTATGAAAACATGGATGTTGCTCAAAAGACAGAAACCTTTTGCCATTACAGATAGCTTCACAAGCAACTTATTTTCATTAACTGCCAATTAAGCACTGTGCAGAAAATGAAAATTATGGCAAACAACGCAAATCAGCTGTTTACAAAAGGCTTAAGGCAAGTTAGGAGCACAAAAACACGCTTAGCAAACTTCTGTTCTCTAGCTTCCAGACTGGCATTAACCTTTTATCAATGCGTAATTTCAGTTGGGTGAAATTTTGGTGCATCTCTAAACATGACATATAGACTTCACGTGATTACAAATGTTTAAACAGAAAACCTCAAAGATAGTAGTTGAACACATACCATACTTTTTAACTTCAAACTCTGTGCTGAAAGTGTTCTCCTTCCAGTGATCAAATCTGGAGACCACCTTCCATATGCCCTCTCTGTTTGGAGTAAATGTGTTTAATAGTGAAATTGCAGTAAGTAAGACATAGACATGTATAGCCAGTTTGCACCTTGTGTTGTTTCGTGTCCAGATTGTATCTGAATATACTTTAGCCAAACTCTTTTTATACTTGTCAACATCAATGTGTGTCCAATGGGACAAGATGGGATCCTATCTACCTGCTCAAAAAACACATCAACATGCACATTTCCTGAAACCTATTGTAAGCATCACTTCCATTAGCTATTTTGTCTGATCTGGGCAAAAACCATCTGCAACTGGCACCGATAGTTTTGGACTGTTTTGGGCAGCAGATTTAATTACTTGAATGACTTGCATTGCTATTACTTTATTTTGTACTTAATATATGGAATAGTGCAGCCACATCTCCAGACAAATCACTTACCTGTGTTCAAGCCATACAGGTGGAAAATCAGTTTCTTTATAGTGTCTTGCAAAAGGCACCACCTCTTTGGGTCTTAGTGGAGCAGCTGTGTATCCACATGTTCTTGACTGACAGAACTCCTGTGCCAGTACTGTACAGCTATTCATTCATTCAATCATTCAATCATTGTCTTATCATGTTAGTTCTAGTCTAGGAAAGTTCAAAAGGAAAGCTGGTGCCTAACTGGTGACTCAGGTAGATAAGCAGGAACAACCCTAGACAGAGCCAATCCATCAGGCAGACACTCACACACTAACACTTTAGGAGCAATTTAGAAACACCAGTTAACCTTACACGCATGACTTTGGAATGTGAAAGGAAACTGAAGTACCCAGAGGAAACCCATGCAGACACAGGGAAGATATGCACACAGGCAGAGCCCAGGGTCGGGAACGAACCAGTGATCTCAGAGCTTTAAGAAGACAGTGTTACCCACTGCACCACTGTGCTACCCAGTACTGTACTTTCATTGGCAAAAAGCCAAGTGATGAATGTTTGTTTGTATACAGCAGACATATTTAGTTTAAGTTTGTATTATATATGGTCAAGATCTGTCTCTAACCACCTCCAAATATAGTTTGATCAATATGGTCATAATACGTCTTGGGTGTGTCCAAACCTGGCTTTTGATAAGGCTAAGTCAAATCCAAATGTGATCCGAACACCAAAAACACATGCTCATGCAAACGTGCAGGTGTAAACGTTCCCTAAATCCCTTTGTACTTACTTGCTGATGTCTGAGAGTGTGTATGTATCTGAGAAGATTCCATACAGAGCCTTGACTCTAGATGCAGAATGCACTGTGGTGCCATCAGGATTCTGAAAGAGATTAGCACAAATATTCAGTGCCCTCAGAACATGACATGACATCTTGAGCAGGTAAAAACAGAAAGTCACTATTCATTTTGTTCTTCAATGGCCACGATCCCACAGGATCCTACAGTTCATTCTCAGCACTGCAGTGGCACTGATGTGGTGGTGTTAAGTCTTTGTTATGCTGGTACAAGTGGCTCAGCGTCACTGCAGGACTAAGAGTAGTCTACAAACCAAAAATATCCTGCCAACAGTTTCTGGTGAGCAGCATCCTGTGTGCAAGGAGGTGGTTTAAAATTATGGCTGAGTGTTTATACTGTAAGACATAAAAACAATTTTTTGTTTGTTTTGATTGTTAAACTGGAGGGGAGTAACCGCTTTTAGTGGAAAGTCTATATTGTCGTCACATAAACAAATGGATACACAAAAAAATAATTCATTTTTTGTAAGAAATTTGTAAATAAATAATCACTTAAAAGAGAGCTTCATCATGAGTTTGTGATTAAAGAAAATATGTTTTAAAGCATATTGTTTTGATTGTACAGAAACAAAAGTGTCTCAAATTAAAGGCAAAAACAAAAGAAAAAACACCAGAACAGATCCAATCCTGTATGAGCAATAAGAACTAGTTTAAATTACATGAACTATACACTGTATTGATTTTAATGAAAGCAGTAAATGCATTAGAGGAAACAGACACCTGAACTTCGACTGAAATGGTTCCCTCAAAAGCCTGAAAATCAGGTGTGGAAACAAACGCTCGGCTGTGCACTGCAAAAAACAAACACATATATGAAATATGTGATAACATTTACATTTTGCACACTTATATACAAAGTTTCCAAGTGAAAATTACTTACAGAACACATTTTAGCCACGGTTTTGCACATTACCTTAAATACACACATTCAAAAGTCTGGGTATTGAGTTTGATAGGTCAGAACTTAAAGGGCTTGTTTATGACTTTACAATATGCAGAAAGGTGCACATTTATAACATATGTTCATATGTTTATTTTCATTTAAACAGTTTAGGATTTTTGTAAAGATTTCTTACACCCTGAATGCACCTAAGCTGCATCTTTATACCAAATAACTACAACAATACAACTACTAACAATAAACACAAGTATTACTAAACTCTGAAGGAAAATGAATGATGATAACATACACTGCTTATAAAGCTTTTTTTAATTATGGGATCTTTCATTTTTTGTGAGCAGTGTGGAGGATTTTTTAAGCGGTTAACCTCACACAGATTTTTATCTTTGGAACCCCTGCTGTTAACTTAAAACTAATTTTTATATTTAGAACCACTGCTCTTAACCTAAAACTGATTTTTATCTTTAGAACCATTGCTGTTAACTTACAACTGATTTTTATATTTAGAACCACTGCTCTTACCTAAAACTGATTTTTATATTTAGAACCACTGCTCTTAACTTAAAACTGATTTTTATCTTTAGAACCACTGCTCTTACCTAAAACTGATTTTTATATTTAGAACCACTGCTCTTAACTTAAAACTGATTTTTATATTTAGAACCACTGCTCTTACCTAAAACTGATTTTTATATTTAGAACCACTGCTCTTAACCTAAAACTGATTTTTATCTTTAGAACCACTGCTCTTAACTTAAAACTGATTTTTATCTTTAGAACCACTGCTCTTAACTTAAAACTGATTTTTATATTTAGAACCACTGCTCTTACCTAAAACTGATTTTTATCTTTAGAACCACTGCTCTTACCTAAAACTGATTTTTATCTTTAGAACCACTGCTCTTAACCTAAAACTGATACTTATCTTTAGAACCACTGCTCTTAACCTAAAACTGATTTTCATTATCTTTATGATCACTAATACTATTTGACGTAAAACTCAACTTAATTGTAAAACTGATGTAATGTGATTTATGATCACTGTCACATATGACATAATATATTTCCATACATCCAGCTAAATCTGAGCTAAAAAAGGATACCATTACATTTTTAACCACTGCCATCAGCTGTTTAGACCAGATAGGGATTAGGACATTTCTAAGTGCAGACGATTTTGTTGATTATGATCATTTGGTGAAGCCTCCAGCAAAATCACAACACGCAGAAGTAAACTTGACTAATTAACACTCGATTAATTAATTATAGAGACGTTGTGTGAGGCGGTTGTAGATATAAAGTTCTGGGTGTGGTTCCTACCTATGTCTCCTGGGTTGTAGATGGGTTTGTCGGTCTGGATAAAGATGTAACCTGAGAGGAAGGAAACTTTGCTGGTGTGCACCACTTGTTGATATTGTCCAAAACTGGCAATCAGCTGAATGTACTTGATATCCTTCTCTTCTGGCCGTAGGTGGCTCGGGTTAATCTGAAGATATCATTGCATTTACATTTACGTTATTTAGCAGACGGCCTTATCCAGAGCGACTTACAAATTGACACAATCTTGCAATCAAATCAATTTTGGGTAAAGCACCTTGCTCAAGGACCCAACGGTGGATTTGAACCCAGATCCATAATTCAGAATCCAGTGTCTAGACTAGACCACCACAGTCCCATCATTACATTTTTCGTAGATGTTACACAAACTGGACATTACACAAACCACACTTTTTTACTTTCGCTACTTGCACACAATTTCCAGCTTGACAAATAAATGTATATACACCTTACAACTAAAGGTTTGTCTTTAGTTTGTTGCTTTGCTACTGCAATAGGTTTCAGACTTCTATATAGCTTCTACAAGATCTTGGAACATGCTTGTGACCAAGGTTGGACAATATGCCTGGTTTACAGTTGGCGTTCCAATTCATGTCAGAGATACATGAAAGTGCTCTGTTCAAGCAGCATTAACATCAAGTTTAACATTATACCATTTCATTCATTTCATCAATAGCTTTGTTGTAGGAGAGTAGAGGACAGAAAGTTGACCTAATAACAAATACACACATGCCTTATAGACTGTGATTTAGTTTACCTTAATTGCTTGGAGGGCACTGTAGTTATTATCAGAGTTGAGGGTGACGATGTCCTGAAAGAGTAAGGTGGTACTGGTTGGGTAATCTCGCACTGAGAGGGAAACACTGATGGACTCAGTGAGACCAAACGCCTCCAGCACAACTTTCTCTTCATTTCCTGCTCTGAAAACCCACGGGGCCAGCAGAACAAACCTGAGAACAGACAGAGGCACCAAACCGATTCATATTCCACAACAGGCTGTCCTCCATGCTGTGATAGAGCTGCATTCTTAGTATGTCTCAGTTTCATGATATTCTAAATCAGGGTTTTGAGTAAATTATATCCTTAACTCTGAGGAACCCCCATTTTCAGAATGCCAGCATGGTTTATGCCAACATGAGGCACAACCTGGTGAGGTGAACCTGCTGCATAGCATGTACAATAAAAACTACAGGTATGCACCATTTAATGCCACATCAAGTCAACTTGACTTTATTTCTTTAGCACTTTTTACAATAGAGCCTTGTCTCAAAAAGATTTGCAGTGTTCTATATCTAATACCTAAGGCCAATCCTAAATTAAGCAAGCTTTGGACAACAAAGGCAAAGAAAACTAACTAACTAACTAACTAACTAACTAACTCCTTAAATGTTATAAGGAAGAAACATTGTAGTGACCAAGATTCAAAAAGGTTCTTAAACTCACTGGGCAGAGTAGATGATATACTGTATGTAAGAATTATCCAGTTATCCAGTTAAGTTATTTCATTACTACCTTTGTACTGATAGTTTCAAATGAACAGAAGCTAAATAAATATGAACAAAGAGAACATTTATAAAATGAGTAGCACCTTCTTGGTAAAGGGGTTTAGTTTATCTCAGTGATCCTCATAGCTCATAGTCAAGTAGCACCGCTGCCTCACAGCAAGAAGGTCCTGGGTTCAATCTCAGGGTGGAGCGGTCTGGGTCCTTTCTGGAGTCTGCATGTCCACTACGTGTCTGTGTGGGTTTACTCTGGGTACTCCGGTTTCCTCCCACAGTCCGAAGACATTAGTGTTATGTTAATTGGTATCTCTAAATTGGCCCTTGGTGTGTGACTGTGTTTATGTGCCCTAAAGATGGGGTGGTGCCTCGTCTTCACCCGTGTTCCTGCCCGGGTTTGTGTCCAAAGGTCCAGGGTTCAAATCCCACCTCTGCCACAGTTGGGTCCCTGAGCAAGGCCCTTAACCCACAATTGCTTGGAT
>JAUZST010096532.1:0-18894 GCA_034779995.1 Parotocinclus haroldoi
TTAAAAACATACAAAATGGCAGAGAGAAAGAGATGTAATGTAATGTAAGTACCTGGCCTGAAATTATATATATATATATATACCATGAGGAAAATGCATTTTAACCACTGCTTTTGTGGTAAAATGGGATCTTGAGAGATCATGAAGACATGGCGATCTGAAATTTGTAGAAGTTATATCAACATTTGTACACTAAGAAAATATGCAAAATAATATAGATTTTTTTGCAAAAGGGCAAGTTGGTGTACACCCACCTAATTTACAAATATGCCAGCTTTAGTATAGTGGTCAGAGAAAGGCCAACCAGGGAAGGCACGATTGAGCAGTTGGTAGCTATGTTGCCTGCCTATTTGGAGTTTGCATGTTCTCCCCAATGTTTGTTTGGGTGTCTGCTGGGTACTCTAGTTTTCTGAGGAATAGGTCAAATGGTGGCCTAGGGTGAGTGAGTGAACGTGCATGTGCCATACTATGGACTGGCACTATGTCCAGGGTTGGATCTCCTTGCACCCTGTGCTGCCAATTGTACTGTGGCCCCCTTGTAACCTTGAATTTAATTAAGCAGGTGTGGAAAGTGAGTGAGTGAGATCCAAATAGAATG
The DNA here is from genome assembly GCA_034779995.1 of Parotocinclus haroldoi. NCBI lineage: Eukaryota > Metazoa > Chordata > Actinopteri > Siluriformes > Loricariidae > Parotocinclus > Parotocinclus haroldoi. The sequence goes on from JAUZST010096532.1 coordinate 599, forward strand.
AAATGTTTTAAAACACTTTATGTCTTTCAGCTGTTTATTACATACAGAACACCATCAGTCAGGAGATCTACACTTTTATATCATTGTATTTTAGGGGGTATAAAGGGGGAAATAAACTTTGTTGCTGTACATATGGTCAGGCTGTTCTGCAGTTATGTAGAACATACGTTTACATTAGGGCTGTTTATGAATGTATTAATCTTAATCAGTAATCGGTTATTCCTGATTAATAATGAGCACCAGGGATATGTTGTGTAAACTGAACAGGTCACCAGGCAAGCCTACAGTTGATGAAAAATGATGATGCTTTAAGTTAAAGCAAAGCTAAAGCTTTTTGACAGTAATTGACACTACAATAAACAGTCTAATAGACAATAAATGCAGAATACGGAAAACATTATGAAATATCTCCTAATTTTTCTGAGCAGTGTAGTTGTTGTGTGTACAATTGTGTATAAACATCATGTGGGATTTTACATTCAGACAAATTAATTTAACTTCTATACGTTTTATATTTTAGATATATTAAACATGAATCTATAGAAACAACAGAGTACATGTATTTATTATACCATTTTTGTAGCTGACAAAAATGTAAGAGATTATTGAAATAGTTTTTTAGGTTATACACGGAACAAGACATGCACTGCAAACTTGCTTTTTATTATATTTTATAACTCCTATAAGTTTAAAACAGACTCTAAACCTTTGGTATAGTTTTTTTCTCCTAAACAATACAATATTCAATACTAGATTTTCGAGTATTTATTCTAAATGATATATTCAAAGTCTAATTCACTGTGCATTTATTATTACAGGTAACATGGCTGGTGTATAAGTACATGGAATATGGAATGAACCAAATAACACATTTCCATTCTGGCGCATTCATTCTGATACAAAAATTATCAAAATTAGTATATCTGAAGCCCAGGAACTGTTGAGGAACATTTGAACAAGAGTTGTGTTGTCATCATGGCAAATATCACACATGTGGCAGAAGTTTTTATGGACACCAAAGTGGTGTCAGATGGCCATGATCCCTTCTTAGACTTCTATGATATGGATTATGGGGTCCCAGCAGAAGAGATGCCAGACACCACACAGGGAATGGCCTATTTTGTGGCAACAATTGTTATCGGAGTGGTTCTTATATGCATCATGCTGGTTTGTGGCATCGGAAATTTCCTGTTCATAGCCACCCTGGTCCGTTACAAGAAGCTTCGAAATCTTACCAACCTTCTAATTGCAAATTTGGCCATATCAGACTTCATTGTTGCTGTTGTATGCTGTCCCTTCTTGGTGGATTACTATGTGGTAAAGCATCTTTCCTGGGACCATGGGAAAGTGCTGTGTGCCTGCGTCAACTACCTCAGAACTGTGTCTCTGTACGTGTCAACCAACGCCTTATTAGCCATTGCTGTGGACAGGTTGGTGAAATCAAATATTACTCTTTCCCAGTGGAGGATAATTGTATTGAGACAGGCAGCCCTGAGGTGTAGTCTGGACTTTAACCAACAAGGAGCTGGTTTTAATGGCTTATTGATGTATATGGATAATGAAATGTGTTTATAATATGTATATAATTTCTCAAAGGTGCAGACTAAAATCCAATCCAGAAAGTGTGAGACATTTTTCAGACCACTGTATATATGAAAATACACTTCATTGAACAAGTCAGTTGAATTAGGTCATTAAACAATCAAAACCTCACACAATTAACACTACCACTATAACTACAAATAAAGTACTGTTGAAAAAATATAATTACATCACCCAAAACATATTCCAAACTGTGAAAACATATTGTTTCTACATGCTACAGTCTTACTCAGAAGTTTAGACATTGTTTGCACATTGTAACCTCTGCAAAAATGACCATGTCAGAAGTTGATTCTGCTGTAAATGTTAATTTCAGAAAGATAATAGTTATATGTTATATGGCCTTCTCTTTGCCATTTTTTTATTGTGAAAGGAATTTATCTTGCCTTTATATCAGACCCTCAGTGGGCGGGTGGGATGGAGGCGCAAGTAGTTAGTGGGATTGCCTCAGAGCCCCATTTGATTTTGATATTGGACTGCCCTTGTGTGGGGTTTGCATGTCTACTTGCATGTCTGGGTGGGTTTACTCTGTGTCATCTGTTTATTTCAATTGGCCCAGTATGAATGTGTATGATTATTATTGATGCAGTTGGACAATGCCCCTGTGACAACAAGCTTGGCCCCCTTAAATGACGAGTGAGTTACCTCACTCCTGCAAACACACTGTAACAATGCACATTTAGCCTCAATGTAATTGGGCAGTTTAACACAGCCACTGGCCCCCATTTCAAATGGTCTAGAAACCACTGTACTGATTTAACCTTGGTCCTGTTGTGACAGTCAGGGACCTTGATGTGACATTAAAAAAAATAAATAAATAAAGCAAGCACAAACTTGCTTTAAAAAGAAGGCCATGACTGTTTAGTGGAATTTATTAAACTTTTAGTTCCCTATGTCTGACTTGAATTGAAGCATAATAGGTAAATTAAGTTGTAAAATCTTTAAACTGTTCTGGGAAAACTCCCAGATTTTGCTGTTTTTGTAGCTTAATTTTTACAACCTAAATTTAAAATTGAGAAATGAGTACAATAAAACCATACACAGTCTCATAAATCCTCACAGTCCAAATATGCGAGTTTGGCTAAGTGACCTTACTGTGTGAGATTGTGAGTGTTTATGCGCAACAGTGGATTGGTGCCCTGAAGAAAATTACCAAAACATTTAATTTGACCAGAGGTGTCCAAACCTTTGCATGAGAATTTCCTAATGATAGAGGTTATTTAAATTACTTTTATTTTAATTATATTCATTTTGAATATAAATGTTCCAAATGTGTATTGTATACATTACTAACAAATATTTGGTATGAACTTTGAATGATGAATGAAAATTTAAATGAAATATATAATGAATTAAATGAAATATAAAATATCTAATGAAATATCCCCTATTTTCTTAGCAGTTTATTTACCCAACTTTAGTATGTTTAGACTTTTCTGTAAGAAGGATTAAAGATATTAAAGGATAATATCCGAGAAAGCTTTCTTTACACACCATCTGTACATCTGGTGCAAATATTATGCCACTCAGAACTTAAATGCACATAAGGGAAAGCTATTTAAGGGTAAAACGAGCATCTGTTAATGTAACAGATTAAAAGACAATTTTGACTTATTAATTTCATTTAATTTTAATTTATTTGATTATTATTTATTTTATTATTAATTTCACTTATCAATTTACTGTGTTGACAGCTAGGTGGGTAGCACCACTGCCTCACAGCATGAAAGTCCCGGGTTCAATCCCAGAGTGGAGCGGCCTTGATCCTTTCTGTATGGAGTCTGTGTCCTCCTGTGTGGGTGTGGGTTTATAGTCGAAAGACATGAGTGTTAGGTTAATTGGTGTCTCCAAAGTGGCCCTTAGTGTGTGACTATGTGCGTTGACAGTGTTTGTGTCCCTACAATGGATTGGCATCCCATCTAGGGTTGTTCTTACCCTTGCGCCCAGAGTTGCCGGGTGGGCACTGGCTGGCCCAGGACCTGTGTGGATTAAGCGGAAGATAATGAATGAATGAATAATTTACTGCGTTAAAAATATCCCAAACTAGAACTAAGTCTTTTAGAAAAAAAAGGTCAAATTAAATTACAGACTTTTGCTGACAGTGGATAGTCCAGTATGATATGGTAATACTACAAATAAAATAAGGGAATACCCAAATGTCTTTGTGTAGAGTTATCTGAGTTGTGCTACAGGCAGATGTCTTTACAAGCTTAAACGTAATATTTGTGATGTTCGTCTTAGGTACATGGCAATTGTTCATCCACTGAGGCCCAGGATGAAACACCAAACTGCATACTGTCTGATCACAGGTGTGTGGATTGTTCCGGTCATCATATCCATACCCTCAGCCTACTTTACTTCTGCAAACAAGGTCCCTTATGATGGTAATCACAGTAAAACATTCTGTGCTCAGATCTGGACAGTGGACCAGCAGATCTACTATCGGTCCTACTACCTCTTCATCTTTGCTGTTGAGTTTTTGGGACCAGTGTTTACCATGGCCCTATGTTACGTTCGCATTTCCAAGGAGCTGTGGTTTAAGAATGTTCCTGGTTTCCAGACAGATCAGATCCGAAAGCGCCTGCGCTGTCGACGAAAAACTGTCATGGTGCTGATTGGGATCTTTACAGCCTACATTCTTTGTTGGGGACCATATTACTGTTACACCATCCTGCGTGACTTTCACCCGACTCTGATTTCAAGGGAGAAGAACTCCCTTGTGGCGTTTTACATCATTGAATGCATTGCCATGAGCAATAGCATGATTAACACCTTCTGCTTTGTAAGTGTGAAGAATAACACAGTAAAGTATTTCAAGAGAATTGTTCTTTTTCGTTGGAAATCCTCTTACACCTCCAGGAAGACCATGGATGAAACAGAAATCAGGACAGTGACCATGCAAATGACTGAGGAAATTGACTCCTAAAGGCTTAGGCGAAGAAACTTAATCAAATATTGCTATGGGGAATATTTAGATTTCTGGTATTTTTGTGATTATCAGCGTATCTGTAAAGGAAAACCTATTTTGGTTGTTTAGTCTTTTCCTGTGCAGTGTTGCAGTTCTAACTGTTGAATGTAAAAAAAGCTACCGTATCCTTAAAATCTGTTTTATCTGCAATAGAAATGGTCATAACCTGCAAAACATCCAAAGCTGTTCATAATTAAACATAAGAGCCAAGTAATTAACACGACTATTTTATTGTATTTACAGTTGAAATTGTTCATATTGGTAAGCAGTGCAGTAGTATAGGTAATAAAGATGTGATTAGTTTTGTAAGTGTCAATGTGGAATTTATATGAAAATCATCAAAAATTGTATTTCTGTACAGTTGCGGTTTTTTTGTGAATAACGTCATATGTATCTTTCAGTATATTTTGACTATACTCACTTACAGCGAGTATGCCAGTAAACAAGCAGACGGTTCATGAACACGACCAGTGTGTAATGTTCAACAGTCTTTTTTGTGTACATTGTGCATGAATATGAGAAAAATAAATGCAGACCTACCAAAATCAAGAGTATATTTCTGAGTACTTCAAAATTTAGCCTTTTAGCAAGGAGACCATTAAGCAGGCAGTTGCAATATTCCATGCAAGCACTTGGGCATGGAATGAAGGTGCTTATCTGAATTTTTGCTTCACTACTGCTGTGCATAGGATGAAGCCAAATAAAAAATTTAATCCATAGCCATATTCAATACAAAATTTTAAGACCTGAAAACATCTGCGCATTATTCAAATTCACAGTAAGATTGGAGAACTCGAAGCTGACCAACAAGACTTCATCTTTGTCAGCATTTTATTTGAAGAAATTATAAAGTCAATATCATCTACATAGTCTATGATTTCTAATGATGGGTGATGGCATATGGAGGAGTATAAAAAGGACTTCACGTCAATTCAGATCAAAAGTACAGAACCATAGGACATACTTTGTGTTAGGGACACAAGCATATACCCAAAGTGACAAACTTTTGCTTGTTTGAAAGATAGTATTGAAAGAACATGGTTCAGAGCCTGCTAATAAGTATGGCATAATTAACAGTGTTGAAAGCTGCAATGAGTTCCAGGAGGATGAGGGTGTCAAGATAATTGGCATCTGGAAAAAAAGAAGATCATTATCAACAACTCCTAGCAGGGCAGACTTAATACTATGTACTATGTAGTGAAAACTACACTGGAAAGGTTTAAATAGTTCAAATCCATCCGGTATCGAAAACAGATTTCATTAGTATGTGTGTCACAGCAACATATTAAGAGAGGCAGTAACAAAACCTGAGGACAAATTAATGAATCAAATCAAATACAAATACTCTTCCTTAGTTCTGAAAGACCTTTCGAATTCAGGCTTGTTCAAATCCAAATGTTTTCAGACACATCCTGAGGCTTTGTTGTACATATACAGGTTTTATCCAGGCATGGTGTGTGTCTGAAATGAAGAGCATCCTGACTTTGAAAAAATCTGAATTTGGGGCTCCACTGTAAGCTGTATGGCATACATAACAAAGAGACATGATTTAAGAAGAGCAGTAGGGGCTAGATTGAACTGGCAAGACTTGACAACTCATCTCAGTTGTCAGTCAAGCAACAGAAAACCAATTGTACAGAGTCTGCCTATGGTCGGGAATTATAATGAGTATAATAACTAATCATTTTATGGTGTCAAAAGTCTAATTTTTAACACCTTATAATTGTTGCATATGCCCTTACCAAGTGCCATTACAACATTATTATGTTGGTTTTTTATGGCAACTGATAATATGTACACTTGGGTGGTCTTACTGCACAAAACCTTGCAAAGAACAAGGTTGTGTACTGGTGGTACCTTCTACCTGGGTACATACAGGCATGTATGGCTGTGGCTGAGAGAGTGGAGGCAGGTTGGAAGATCATCCATGATTCCACTCTAATTTGAGTGGAATCGGTAAACTGATCCCTGGAAGAGTAGAGGTATTGGCTGAAGGAGACAAAGCACAATTTAGTGGTCTGAACTGATGAGTACCTGATAATGAAGACCATTTTTCAGTGCTGTGCCTGTACCTGAAAACTACCCATGTGCATACTGTTAGCATAGGCTTACCCCTACCAAGTGGAAATATGACCTAGGGAATACTGAGCTTTCCATGGTAAATTTAGACCTGGAAGAGTAAAGTCATGACCTGGGGGAGACCAGGCACAAGTTGCCTAACCCAGGAGTAGACCCTCTGGAAAACTAAATACTGAATGCCCATTTTTTGCTTACAATGAATACGTGCCTTCCTGTTGTTCCTGACCAAATGTTTTTGGTGACCAAGCATGGAGAGGGACTGTGAAGCCTTCCTTGCTGCATGACAGGTATGTGCGAATTCAGGGCACCAGAACCTTAACCTCTGTACCATCACTGCCTTTAATGATTATAATTTTAGCCTGAATATAAACCAAATTGATTGTTAGACTGATTGTAAGAGGTACTTAAGCCTATACAGAGGTTTTAAAACATTGCCTCAGCCACCGCAGTAAGATTATGTAGTAGACTAGAGAACCAAGGACCAAAATAATCAGCACTGAGAACCATTTAATAACTATGGAAAAATAATTATACTATTCTTCAGTTTTCTTTCTTCAGTGTGCACTAACAACATTATTAATCTTCCTTAAAGTGGTACTGCATGTACCATGACAAAAGAGATGGAAATTAGACTCTATTCGCATGACAGAGAATTTATAATATGGCAAGAAAAAATACATTCATGTTGAAAATAAGAACGAATTTTGCATTGCAAAACTCACAACACAGAAATAAATGTCTTAAAATACAGTGACCCCAGGTTAACAGGTATAAATACCCTTAATTCACGTTGTTTGGTGTCCTAAAAGTGTATGTATATAACTACTTAAATAACTTATTGCATTATAAATACTGAGCAACACAGTGATGCAGTCTTTATATCTGCCAACTCAGTTACAGTTTTTGCCACATAATGTTACTGAAATTAGACCAAGCCTATGTTTCCAGACTACAATGACTACAGTGCATCGCTTCATGCACTTCCCTTTTTACCCACACACCACACTAAATGACCACATGAGTTTTTCCCATTGCTCCAGGAGTTCAATCTTGATCCCTAGCAAACTGAAGCATTGTCTCTCTAAAAGGGATTTTTCTTATGGCCACACAGCTTTCCCAACCCTGAGTTCTTGTCGCATTGTGCGTATGCCATTACTTTTACTATTAACCAATGCCATGTGTTCAGCTGTAGGCTTTTTACAATTTATTTTAGCATGCATTTAAATGATCTCCATTCATGGTCATTATTTATTTATGCATGACCACATTTCTTCCACAAAGTTGATGGTTGATCTCTATCCTTGGCTTTCATAATGTAGTTATTGCAGTTCTAAACCAAGTTCCAGTAATTTCAGCAATCTCCATAGTTAGTTTTGACTGATGTAAGCTAACAATTTGATCCTTCTAAAAAAACAGTAACATCTTTTCCACGACAACAGGATACAAAACAAGAAGTAAAAGTATCAATTTGCTTATTTGATTCCAAAGGGCAACTTTTTGTTCATTCATAAATTACTTTTGTATTTCTATAGAAATACAAATATCAAAAGATATTTGACATTGGTATTTAAGAAGATCAAAAGATTGGTCTGTCAAAGCACTGACCAAGATGTTGCAGATATCTGAAATCTCATGGTGAAAAGAACTGACTGAAAACTGCACAGAGGCAGTAACTGGTGCCCCTAACATAGGAGTGGCCATGTAGAGGGAAACATCGACAGGGGAATAGGCCATGACTAAACTGAAAACAGGGGAAGAGATATATGCTTCTCCCATCAATTCCTAATTTGCCCAGCCAGTAATTCATTTTCTCTCAATTATTAATATCATATTAAGTGACAGCTTGCAATTTGCATTCATTCTTTATGATTGTAATCAGCAGGTCCCAAGACAAGGCTATAAAAATAAAACAACACAAGTTTGTGTGTATATCTGCAGTTTAATGTATTGCAAATATAACACTGTAGTTGTTTTGTGGTGTGTGCTCATTGTGTAATATCTATTTGCTTGTACTTTGTCACCATTAACAAAATGGTATACAGTATCACTTCTTTGTCATTGTTGTGCCCTTTTATTTATTGCACATTTATTGGTACTTGTCACCGTAGCACTGTTTACTAGCAGATCCACTTATGTTCTTCATTTATTTAGAGAGTGTGGTGTTTGTCTGCGATTTGGGATTTGTAGGTCACCATTGTAATCTAATTTATGATACTGATCAGTCTGTTATCATGGACAGGTTTTATTGCTTTCATTTATCTCCCAGGGTGACCGTTCTTAGTTCAGCTGTAAATTGAAACACAAAATATTGTGTCCTTGGTGGTTCTCATAGCAATAGCATGTTGATGATAATGCTTAGCATAGAGTAAAACAATTCAACAATGCCAATGATAAACTCTTGGGGGAAAAACATGATGTCTAAGTAGATGGACAGTGTGAAACTAACATCCATATGACTGTACAAACTTTAAACAGGTGAAATTTTCCGTCAGGTTCCTATCTAGAAGTAACCTACACTCGATGTCTCAGACATCAACAAGTACAGAGCAGTATCACTTCTCTCTTTCAGGCTGCCCAAGCATCGCTTTTGATCGTTCTTGACCTTTCAGCTATCTTTGACACAGTCAGCCACAAGATTCTCATTTTTGTCCTCTCCAGTCTTAGAATAACAGGTTCTGCCTTGCCTGTCAGTGGTTTGCTTCCTACATGGAAGGTTGTTTTTATCAGGTATAAGGAAGAGGTTCTGTATCTGAACCATGTGCCATTACAACTAGAGGTCCCACAAGGCTCAGTTCTGTGACCCCTTATTTTATCTCATCTCATCTCTTGGCTTCTTCTTTCGTTTCTTCCTTTGTTTCTGTTATGCTGATGATGCACAGTTCATCCTCTCTTTCCCTTCAACAGATTCTCCAAAATGCCTAGAAAGAATTCCATCATGGATGTCAGCTCATCATCCAAAGCTAAACCACTGCAAAACTTAACTGCTTTACATTCCTGCAGATGGGGCCTCTTATCAAGACCTTGCCATGAGTTCAAGTTGAACTCATTTGACAGAGCTTTGGAGAATACAATAAAGCTCAGAGTTATTTTTGATAACCAGTTGAGCTTCTCTGCTCATATTTCGGTACTTGCTCTACAACATCAGGAGAATTTAACCCTTCCTTTCCAAGGAAGCCATTTAGGTGCTTTCCCAAATCTCTTGTGATATCAAAACTAGATTACTGCAATGCTTTCTGGCTTTTCCTCCAGTCCATACAATCAGACCCCTGCAACTAATTCAGAATATGGAGGTTGCCTGGTTTTCAATCTACCCAAGCTTTCTCATGTCAGCCCACTGCTGCATTAACTTCACTGGCTCCCTGATGCTTGCCTACAAAGCCAAAAATTTAACAGCACCATCTTACATAAAGGCTCTAATCAAAGCACGCTTCGTACTTCGTACCCTCAGAGACACGATCTTTGCTTGACTAGATCCTTCATGTAAGATGAAAGTAAAAAAAGCATCAAGGCTCTTTTCCATCCTTGCACCCAGGTGGTGGAAATGAGTCTCTAAAAACTAAAAACTCACCTTTGCTCAGCACTTAAGTAAAGACTGAAAATGCAATAAATACATAAATAAATAATTGCTTATGTGTTTATTGATTTACTCACATCAGATCCTAGCAGGATCGGGTTGACTCGTAGTTTTAGGGATTGGTCTGCTAGGAAGAATACAAAAGGCATCTGTTAAATGCTTTAAGTGTAAATGTCAATGTAACTGGGTATTTCTGATGCTGTGGAGCAACCAGAACAGACACACTTCTTCTAAAGTCTAGGTCCAATACTTGTCCATAGAAGAACATTTTCTATGGTGGACTAGGGTTAGAATACTTAGCAATCTAACCAGTTTGTAACTCTGCAAACCCATACTCAGCAGGGTGTAAAGTACTGTGTGCTTAATACAGTCCATAACGTGCATTACATTTCAACTAGGTGTGTCACTGTTGCCCTTTTGTTGGCTTGGACTCACAAGGGATATCCTTGCCACTGCAACTTCAAAGCCTTGGGTACCCAACACCCTTTTACTCAGGTCTTTGCACATGCCGGTTTCTTACACACAGTTAAAACAAATTGTGAGCATTGTTTATTATTTGATATAGTCTTAAGGTTTTAATGTAGTAATCGGTTTTTATCAGGCCAATTCCTGACTTGGGGTTCAATTTGCCCTTCAGTGTATATAGAATATAAGTGCATGATTCTAAAAGGGTATCTACAGTCAGTGCACATTTAATTTTATTTCTTAAATTAGGTCATCAGACGTGACCTTCTTTGCTTGTAGCTTCGTAGCTCAGATGAGGAGTGTAGCTGTGGCAGGTGTTATATCTCATCAACGCCATGTGTGCTTCACTTCTGCTGCAAAGACTTATCGTGTACTTCTACTAACCATGGGGGTTGCATTCGCTTTAACTGGGAACCTTTTGGGTTTTGGTCTGTTTAAATCAGAAGTGGCAGTATGCATTGGTTGAATATATATAGTTGCAGCATTCTACAAATGTCCTTGTGCAGTGTGACTTACAATTGTGCAGTAGCTAGGGTCCAACAGTGAAAAAAAAACTTTTACTCAAACCTTTTTCACAGTGTGTATTTCCTTTTTCTCTTATTGCCCCAAGAATCTCATCTTTCATGATCCCAGATCCCATGGAAAGTAAAGTGTGGATTGATAACTCAATATGCAATCACCAGACACTTTATTGTGTATGCCTTGCTAGTACCAGGTTGGACCCAATTTCCTTCAGATCTGTCTTAATGCTTCATGGCATTGCTTACAGAAAATGTTGGAAACATTCCTCAGAGCCTTTGGCCCATATAGACATGGTAACATCACACATCGGACTGCAGATTTGTTGGCTGTACATCCATAATTCCACTACATCCCCAAAGGTGCTCTGTTGGACTGAGATATGGGAGACTGTAGAGGCAATTTGAATACAGTGAACTGATTGTCAAGGTTTAAGAAACTGGTACACTGGTCATAAGAGGATGGACAATACTTGCTCAATTTGTCTTGAGGGGTGTGCCATGATAATATACCCCGCACCTTTACATCACCCCATCAGCCTGACCCATTGGTACAAAGCATGAGATCCCTACCTTTTAAACACTACAGCAGAAGACTTATCAGTCCAGGCAAGGTTTTCCATTCTTCTGTAATCCAATTTTAGTGAACCCCTTGTGAATTGTACTCTCAGTTGCCTGTTTTTATCAAATAGGTGGCACCTGGTGTGGGCTTCTGCTTCAGTAGATCTTCAGCTTCAAGGTTCAATTGTGTTGTGCTGTTCATAGATGCTCTTCTGCATACCATGGTTGTAACTAGTGATTATTTGAGTTACTGTTGCCCTTCTTCAACTCAAACCAGTCTGGCCATTCTTCTCTGATCCCTGGCATCGACATGGCATTTTCCCCCAGATTACTGACAATCACAGCATATTTGTTACCATTCTCTTTAAACCCTAATAGATCAGCAGTTTCTGAAATTCTTAGATCCGCTCATTTAGCACCAACGACCATGTCATGTTCAAAGTCATTAAATCATCTTTCTTTCCATGCAGCTTCCCCTAAATTGATGGATTTATCACAGTGTGACTGGCTAATTAGATATTTTTATTAACAAGTAGTTGAACAGGTGTACCTAAAAAGTGCCTGGCCATTGCATAATGTATATTTATCTAATGAGAAAATCAAACACAGGTAATATGCAGTACGTCACTGACAACCAGTACTAATTAATACATATTGTATTTATGTATATTATGTACATATAACTGTAGACAGTAATTATTTATAATGGTTATATACCAGTGGATAACAGTGACGGTATCTTTCAAGTTGTTGGAACTCAAGGCTCAACAGTGTACAAAAATAACAAATTTTATCCATCATGGCTTGAGTGAACAGAAGAGCTACTGTGAAAGTCAAATAAATGTTTAATGCTTGTTACTGGAGGAATGTGTTATATCACACTGTGCAGTGCCCCCGGCTGAGTATGGGACTGCTTTGTCACAGACATGTCAGAGTACTCACCATGCTAAGATATATGCCTACAATGAGCAAGTGAGTGCCAGAACTGGTCTTTGGAACAACGAAAGAAAGTCTGGTCTGATAATTCCCTTTTTATTTTTCATTACGTACACATCGGGCATGTGTACTCCATTTACTTGGGACATGATGGCACCAAGAGACACTGTTGGTAGAAAGAGTTTGGTGATCTAGGTAATCCTATGCATAACGTCGTTCTAAAGACGGTTACAGATCAGATAATTTGAATGTTTTTCTAACCAGTGAAAGGAGCTCAGTTATTTCATATAGTGTTCATGTGTTGATTCTTCAACAGAAAAACCAACGTTTTTCTTCCATTGTTAACTACATTTGTATCTTAAACAGACTAGGTGGCTGCTGAAGTGACTTCTGTTATCTAGAATCCCTGCGAAGAAACAATGAATGGAGGGGCAAATTGGATGATTAGATAAATTAGCAGTGTCCTGAAATGGCAAAGGTCATGGATACATATTAACTACACTATAATTGTAATTTCCACTGTTAATCTTGAATGATCAGCTAGACTGTAAAAAGACTAAGACCAAAATAATGGTTTTAAGTCTGGATGTACAGAAAAGTGTATGTATAATTACAATATTTAACAAAAAAGGTATAATAAGTTCTTCAGATGGTTTTATTAAACAGATATAATTTATGGGAACAAAATGCACACCTGGTTAGGCAATCTCGTGATCACAGATTTGAATGTATGGTACTAGTGATATTTAAAGGTGATATGTTCTTTGACTCTATTGGTGATATAATTCTGAGAATTTTCTATAAATTTTCTATTCACTATTTGACTATTTGTCTGTTGGTTTATCTATCTGGATATTCAGGCTAATTGTGTCTTATTATGGTGGCAGTGAGTTTTATTTTACTCCTAAGTCTATGTTAAACTGTAGACATTAAATAATTGTATATCTATAATTATTTATCTATTTATTTTTCCTTTCCTATTTCTAAATGGATAAATTTATATGAATGATGTGTATGGGCATGGGCATTGTTGATAATTGTTAGCACTGCAGTGACAATGATGTGGTGGTGGTTTCGTTGTGTGTGTTGTGCCGATATGAGTGGATCAGACACAGTAGTGCTGCTGGACTTTTTAAAATACCTCTGACCTTAAACTCTATTGACAATAGACCACCATCCAAATATACCCAGCTAACAGCATCCTGTAGGCAGCATCTTGTGTCCACTGATGGCTTAGTGGAACATAATATTTGGGATATAGGGCTAGGGCTGTGTATATGAATAATGTGTATTGGTCATTGTGGTGTGTGTATATTTTCCAATGTTAAACAAGTATAACACACCTGCTTTTAATGTACTGTCCTTTATTTTAGCTATTTTATTCATCATGATTGCAACATGCATGCTTGCAAAACGTTCCAAAAGAGTTGGGACAGGGGCAACAAAATACTGAGAAAGTTAAGGAATGCTCTAAAAACACGTGCTTACATTCATATTCCACAGGTGAGTGTCAGTATTGGGTATAAAGGGAGCAGCCCCAAAAGGCTCAGTCGTTTACAAGCAAGGATGGGGCGAGGTTCACTTCTTTGTGAACAACTGCATGGGCAAAAAGTCCAGCAGTTTAAGAACAAAGTTTCTCTTCATGCAATTGGAAGGAATTTAGGGATTTCATCATCTGCAGTCCACAATAACATCAAAAGATTCAGATAATCTGGAAAAAGCTCTGCAGGTAAGTGGTAAGGCCAAAAACCAACATTGGATGTCTGTGACCTTCGATCCCTCAGGTGGCACTGAATGGGAGAATGGAAAATAATTCCTCTTACAAAGCTTTAACAATTAGTGTCCTCAGTTCCCAAACACGTATTGAATGTTATTAAAGGGAAAGGTGATACAACACAGTGGTAAACATGCACCTGTACCTGTAACTGTTTTGGAACATGTTGTAGGCATCAGAATCAAAATGAGTAAAAAACAATAGAATTTATCAATTTGAACATCACATATCTTGTCTTTGTAGTGTATTAAATTGAATATGGGTTGAATAGGATTTGCAAATCATCGTATTCTGTCCTAGCTCTATTGAAATTGGGGTTGTATTTTATATTCTGATATGGTTGCTGCTATGGTGTTATGAAGCAGTTTTTTCCACTACAATCAGTAGTATTGTTGACTGGCTAATGACTATATTATATTTGTCTGCAGCCCTGACACAGGTCTTCCTTTTTTGGAGCAATCTTCATAAAAGCATGTTTAATTGTAGTATTTAATGGTTTTGGCTACTGCACCTGCAGAAACATTCACAAGCATTCCTTTTGACCTAAATTATGGGCACTTGACAATTGTCATTGATTACAATAATAATAGACGTGATATTTTCTTTGCTAACATCAGCTTTTAAGCCATATTATTCATTAATGAAACAGATAAAGATGCCAAATAGCTTGGTCATTCTAAATTTCCACAATGTAATAAAACAGTGACAGTTAAATGTGAGGTGTTAAGACTAAGAAAAAATATTTGAGGATAGTAAATAGCATTATGATACCTGCTTTCAGATTGCAGTTATTCTTTTTGTTATTACAAAACTGGGATGTTAGTTTAATCAGTTAAAGTGTCCAAAAAAAGTAAAAATGGCTAAAAATAAATGAAAAATACATAATGTTCCAAAGCTGTGTCCAGACCTTTGACTGTTAAGTTTAACAACGGATGAAAGTGACTAAACGCACTCAATATTATTGTAATATTTGAAATATGATTTAGAAGAATAATACACACACCAAAGTGAGCACACAATTTCCATAAATAAATGCATAATCACAACTTCCATAATCTGAATTGTATCCAGATAAAAAGGACAAGCTCAACAGACCTCATAAGACTCTATATACTCATCTTTTAGACCATCTCTGGATTCTGTGAATACATCTCAAACTATGAATATGTGAAGGTCTTATATCATAAATTGTTACCGTGGCAACATTCTTGATTCATATGTGACTTTGACAGGAAATGTGTACAATGTATAATATCTACAGTGCATAGGCTATGCACTTCATATAAAAAGATGTCTTTGCTACTGACAAATTCGATGGACTACGCTGGATAATTTTAGAATGTACATCCAACTTTTTTACCTCCTAGCAAATAATCAGATCACAGATTTGACTCTTTTTTGTTTAATACTGTAGCTGAACTTTTAAATTACACTACCTATCCTTTCCAGATCACATATAGGGGAAAATAATAGAATCAATTTGTAATATGTACGTTGTAAGTCTAAATATATATATAAATCAGCAAAAGTATGGAATATCATAAAATATCACAGTTAATACTTTGCTGCTCATTTTTGGTGGCTTTTCTGATTTTTCTGAATTCTTTGAACTTCCCCAATGACAATAAAAATCAATATTCTACATCAAGAAGATAAAACTTTATTGAACAGCAGTTTTGTATGAACCAATTTTTAAAAAAATCTGCAATAGATTTTCAATCAGATTAAGATCTTGACTGTTTTCTGTTCATGTCTTTGAGTTGATATGCCTTTCCTGAGAAATACTTTAACATTGTGTTCTGTAGAAATATGCATTATCATCCAGGCAAATAGCTTAATGACATCATCGTCACTTTCTGTTGATGGAATGAGAGATTTGATGTAAATTTAAATGTATACCTGTGCTTAGACTGGTGAATAGGCTTGTGCCAGGATCAGCATTGCATTGCATATTAATAATGAATCTATTCGTTTGTTTAGTTTATAAAAAAAAATCTTGTATATTGGTTGTTATTCATTAATTTAGCATTATTTGCATGTTTTTATTAATAATAAAATATAAATATATCCTTGACATTAGCTAATTAATGCCAGTGACAAAACAAACATATTGTTTATGGCTTCAGCTACTGTTGTGAACAGGGGAATCGAAATCATTTAGCCATTCCTCGGGGAGAAACAAAAGCCAAAGGTCTGCTTTGTAGTGTTAAAAGCAGAAGTGGTAGACTTGAACAGCATATTTACCCTGACCCAAGAGGTTAACAGATTGTTGTGTCCCCTCTTCCTGCCAGTTGCTCTTTCACAAACCCAAATCAGAAAAAAATGGGATGGTATGAAAAATGCAGATTAAAAATGCAACGTTCTTTACATTTACTCCAACTTTTACTTAATTACGAAAAGTGTGAACTCAATATATTTCATGTTTTGTCTGATCAACATCATTTCCAGTTTGTCAACAAATGTGTGAGAAAAGTAGTGAAATGTTTCAAAACGATGTTCCTTAAAGAAAACAGAAAGGATTAACATGTATCCCTCTACAGTGCATAACATCATTAAATGTTTCAAAGAATCTTGAGGAATTTCACTGCATTAATGGCAAGACCCCAAAAGCCTGGACTGAAGATCTGTAATCTTCCATCCCTTAGAAGGCATAACAAGACATGACAAAAGTCAATTAAAAAAAAGTTACGACTGAAATATGGAAATCCCTTCCATCCTTTCTTTAAGTTTTTAAGCAATTCAAAAATTTTCTTACACGTGTATTAACCACTTCAGATCATTTCATCAAAGATTAAGCCTTTTTGGACACACCAAATCATGATTAGAATCACTTATTGTGATGATCTGTTTAAAACCGCATAATTGTTTGGTTTTTTAGCTCATTACAAGTGTCTCACTGTCTCAAGTTTTTTAACGTCGCTATCGGCATCAGTGGCCATTTTCAGCAGCACTAACAAGATATAACAAGGTACATATTATCTATATATAAGTTTTTTCTCAAGGACCCAGGCTGCTCCACCCTGGGATTGAACCCAGGACCTTCTTGCTGTAAGGTGGCGGTGCTACCCACCGAGCTGCTCAATGTTGAGGAGATAAAACATTAAATATAGTGGGCTCCCACTGTCTGATATGAAATAAAAGTACATGTTAGGAGTTTTTTTAAATAATATTTTCATTTTCCATATCATCACAACTTTTTTTCTAGATTGTGTGGATGGACAATGAATTCCTGTCAATGAATCATACCATGGGGAGAATGGACTGAAATCTAATAATAAAGGCTAAACATTTACAGTGTTATACTACCAAAATTGTGTTACGATACCAAAATGACTTCCAGAACCATGTTTATTAGAATGGAGTTTGTCCCCCCTTTATTGTTACAAGAGCCATTTCTCTTTTTAAGAAGACTTGCCTCTTAGATTGACAAGGTATAACATTTTAAGAGGGCTCTTATAAACAATATTACATAATTAAGCTTGATCCTAATGCATTAAAGTCTTTGATCTGCAGACAGCAATGTCATCTTCAAAAAAAGTTGCCATAGTAACATTTAAAATATATGCATGGAAGAAAAATTGTTTTAATTAGAAGTCCTTGACTTTTAGTGCATGCATTAGCACATAGATGTTCTGCCACGACAATCTTATATATACCCTTTTATGTAGGTTTTATACAAATAAACAGATCTAAACGACTAATTAAAAATCCAGTTTTACAGTTTCTAGCAAGTAACAGTTTCAGTCTCATAGAAAACTGTTATTTTGATAGACAGATAAATAACTATTTTGTTTCTACGAAATACCAGTCCACACAACA